>JAJQWJ010000001.1:11020703-11325703 GCA_023637945.1 Phaethornis superciliosus
AACTTGTTTTATGAGTCTAAATTATATGCTTTTATTTTGGTAATTAGTGCATTTCAAAGTGTATCTCTATAGCCAAGAAATACAGATGAATATTTGATAGAACAAAGACTTCTCATGCAAGATGACAACAAGCTCATATGATATCAATCAAATTTCTGTTTCTCTCAAAGCCCAAACAAACAAGAAAACAAAAAGAGCAGTATTTGATTGTTCACATTGTTATGAAATAGTCTTTATTATAATACTTTAAAATTATCCAGACAAAAAAAAACTATGGTCTGATGATCAGTCTAGAAGAAATAAATAATAGATGACAATATATGGAACGTATAAGGAATGGACTGTAATGGATTAACTACAAACTTCTTTACAACAGAAGAATACAGTTCTTTGGAGAAAACCTTCCATAGGACAATATTATGTCCTTGATCTACCGGGCCACAGTGATCAAAAAGCACAAGTATTGTGCATGATCAGCCACACTATCCTGAAACAATCTTACTGAAAAAGGTACCTCTGTCCCCTTGCTGTATCACTATCAGCAAAAATAAGCTGTGCTCAATCATTTTAATACTATGTCACCACACGATTGTAAAATGCTCTAGTAACATCCAACTCCATCTCTGTTAACATGTTTTTAGTGGAATGCCACTGAATTTGACTTACCAATATTGCTGTGGAATAGATTGCAGTGTTTAGAAAGCCTGGCACGTAACAAAGACAAAGTGAAAAAGAATGACATTTTGCCAGAGGTTCCAAGAGAAGAAAGAAAAATACAGAGTGGCAGAAAAAAAGAAAGGTACAAATTTAAGTTTATAGTATGGCTTCCTGCCTGTTGCATGCTTTTATTCTTAAGTATTTTGACAGTATATAAACATTTATATGTACTTGGAATTACTACAGCAGTGAAAACTGTGACCTAAACTATTGTAAATGCAGGACTGGCAGAGTGCTACCTACTACAACCATCAAAACTCTGTGGAGAGAGAATTTGTAAGGTCATTGGAACACCAGAATCAGCCCTAAGCCATGAAAAATGTGAATCTCATTTTCTTGCTCTGATAAAAACAATCCAACTATTTTTCTTCCATGTTCTTTTCTTATATATAAGGAAGACATGTAATTTAGCAGTGCAATATCAGACCCTGAGGGAGCTAAAGTCTAATCTAACAATTCAGCCTGGTGTGACTGCTTGGATCAGACTGTGAGAAAGGGTTAAATAATTGAGAAACAGTCAAACAAAAATTCCAGCAAATTTACTATTGGAGCAAGTATGGATTCAAATGCAAATTATCCTGGCTACAGACAGTTCTCATATACCAGTGCAATCATAATGCTTATGTTTTTTTCCCCTGTATTAGAGATGGGAAAATATCTTTTTTTCAAGAGAGCTCAATGGAATTTTATCTTCAGGTCAAGGAATCAAATGAAAGAATTATAAGGATACAGAGCTGCCTGTCCCTGTTTTTAAACATGTCTCTTATTTTCAGGAAGTATTAAATGCATTGAAAGGGTTTACTTGGTGACCTATGCATGCACTGATCTATACTATACTGTACCTTTACATATGAGTCAAAAAGAGCAGAAGAGAAAATTCCAAGACTCAAACAAATGTCTGAAAATTTAAATATGGGAAAGATGTCAAATTGGCGCATTGTTTCCTTTTAACAGAAGTTTATAAAAAAATGTGGGACTTGGACTGTACATTTTAAAGCATAAAAAAAGATAACAATTGATTTTACTGATAGGATGTGATTCAAGGTAGAGCGAGTATTTTTCCAAATTTCCATTACTTTTGGGGTTAATGCCTACTTTCTGTAACAATGACTCTTCACTTACCCTTTTTCTTTCCCAGTTGTCTGTCCATCACATAGTTTGTCCAGCCAAGTTCCAATACAAATAATAATTCTGTTGATATTCCAGTAATCAAAAGTCAAAAGCCAAACTAATGGCTATGGATTCTGTTTCTTTAAAGAATTCCTTTTTTCTCCCTTGATTTTCTTAGGAGATTAGGCTAGAAATTTATCCAGTAAAATGAAGGATATTTATATTCCCTGAACTAGGATAAATGCAGCTCAGATTTGTCCTTATAGCTACAGTCAAAATGTAATCCAAATTCCACTGTTATCTAGTATTTTTGGCAGACCAAAGACTGAATCAGAGACCAAAAAAAAGGATGCCATTTAGCACATAGATATTTTTCCTGCTCTATATGTATTCATTCAGCTACAAAAACTTAATAAATGCAGTATAACTGTATAAATGCAATGTTTACATAACAGAAATTACACAAGTCCCATTTTTTGTACTGTATTTATGGCGCCCCTTATATGACCAATTACAAATTGCTGTTACTGGATGTAGCATTCAGTGAGCACATTTTCTTTGGAGTAAAACTACATATTTTTTGTACCTACCTAGGCAAAATACGTTACATAAAATTAGTTTGAATAAAAAATTCCAGATGTTGCAAATTGACAGTTCTGGGAGAGCTGATGAGTGTGTTAAAATCTATCTGACTTGAATATTTCTTAAAGTATTTTATGTAAATCAGGGAATTTCATAATGCATTTACCATTTTTCTGCACTGAATAATCTAAATTCATTAAGCATTCTACACTTACCTGTGCACTAAGTGTATTTTCTTCTAAGCACAGGTTGAGAAAATGTAAAGCCAGACTCAGAATTCACTCATTACAGTAAAATCCTCACTGGTACAACTGTGGCCACTGAAACAACTATTGCTATTTCACTTGCATATGGACTTTAAAAAATTCTAAATATTATTTGCAAATAATTCTTGTGAAAGAGGAACAGATTACTTAGTTAACTATGACTGCTCATCCTCTGAAACGTTAGTATGAGGAGAAGTGCTCAAGTAATCAGGTGTGTCCCCAGCACCTGCAGAACTGAGGCAGAACACACCTACAGGTGCCCTTTTTTTGAGAGGCATGTTGTTACCAGACAATAAATTGTTATCACACTACTTGTTTTCTTCCAAACATAGACGAAAAACTCCAAAACATCAATTAAATTGTTATCTCTGGAGAGATTTTAACTTTTCTTGTTGTTTCAAAGGCAAAATTCCTCAAAATACTGTTAATTGTAGTTCAATGCTTTGAATAACACCTCCTTTCTTCACCTTTTCAATGGCATAATAAGCCGTGGTGGCAATTGCCTGGATATTGATGGCAGCTTTGTAGAGTGCAAGGGAAAAATTTGTGCTACAATTGAGACTGAAGCAGTTAACTGTTTTCCAGTAAGCCTCCTAAACAGCCATCAGGGATTGTAACTTTTGGTCATTATTACTAACTTGAAACTGATTCAAACAAATAACCCATATTCAATTAATAAACACCTGAACCAATCAGTTCTCAGACTCAATAACTTTTCCATGTGTAATCTAAAATACTGAGAACATATTTATAATTCAGTACAGTTATTGTGATTCTGTGCCAACTATTATCTCATGCATATAACTTGTTTGCAAGGTTACAGAATATCCAGAATCTACAGAAATGCGGAATTTTTTTGTGAAGTATTTTAAACAAAATAATTTTATTTTACTCTTACAATAAAGTAAGCGCACTAATACAAAAGTTAAATCAGTACAAAATGCAAGAAACCCTGCCATCATGTGAATACATGCATACAAAAAAAGCATTTAACATTTATCAGTAAACTTTTCCTGCTGCAATCATAAAAAATAATTTATAAAGTACCTAAGGGAATGGATGTGTTAGTTTGGTAAAACACACAGCACTCTTTCATTTGTGTAGATAATTAACAAAAACTAAAACGCTAAATCAAATGTGAATGTTCAAGTGAAACTGGATTTATTTTTTGCTCGTGAAAGAGACCTGGTCCCATTTCCCATCCACGGCAATTTTTATTTTGACTTGTACTTTTGACTGTACTAGCTCCAAGATTTTATCACATGGCTTTAAAAAGAAACCAAAGAATGTTGCCTGGCTTACAGTGCTATGGATTGTCATACAAGGACTATGGCAGCAGCAGTACCATTTTTCTGAGGACTATTCTAAAGAATCCCAGTAATCTAGACATGCATAAAATGTCACAGCTGTTACATCTGTCCTTACAGTAATTTTTTTTCACACCATAGAATGCACACTGCATTGTGCAAGTTGCCTTTAAATTAGCAGTTGGAAACAACACTGCAACTCATTTATAACACATTTTTCATTAAATACAGATCACACTCACACTTATTTTAGTTTCCAGATCAAAATAGTACTTGATCTAGCTTCAACAAAACTGCAGCTTGGGAAGCTAGAGAAGGGAGAGCTCACTCATTGGAATGTTTTCTTTGTACCGTAAATGTAAAAGGGATTATAAAACTGAAGAGATTTCCTTCAGTGTCTAGTGCACTTAATTATTTGAAACTTTTTTTAAAAATTTGCTTTTATTTCTAAATAAGGTAATGTAATGCAGAAATCAAGAGCTTCTCTGAGAATACATTTTTAAAGGTAAGAACAGAAGGGCCAAAATTCATAATCATGTTCCAGAAGGTGTTTTACTCTTGAAATAATGTTTTTTTCCTAATAATACAGTCAGTGCCTGCAGTGCTGCTTGTTAATTTATTACATTATTTTTCATTTGTCCTCTGAAAATCACTGTCATATTTGACACAATTCTTTAATAGCACCCAAATTTACAGATTGTACAAGTTTTGTTTCTGAAAAGAAATCACTTGCCTTATTTGAATGTGAATAGTAGCTATACAGTATTTTCAGTTATGTAGAACACCAACATTTTCTTAGTGCAGAGCTTTTCCCTCAGTTCACCACTTAGGAAGTCACTTTTCACAATGTTTACAATTCAGCACAGGAGGTTGGGAGGCCTGACAGAAGGGATTTGCTGCCACTGAATACTTGAAAAAGGATAATAAGCAGTAGTATGTAAAATTGGAATGGGTAATTCAATTTTCTCTCTATTTTTTATATTTTATTCAAGGATTACTCTCATGATAAACCTTCTAACTGATTCATTTTCACATGAAAAAATAGCTGACCATAGGCATCTCAAGCCTTCCTCTCCTGGTTTGACTTTGGAAATCCTGTTTCTAGATTACTCATTTGCCAAAGATAAGCAATCCTTCCTAATCCAAATCTGGAACAAGATAGTTTTCTTTCTTTGGTATACAGTAGGTCTATAAGATTTTATTGCTTATCTTTCAGTAATGAATCTACAAAATAGAACTTCATTTATTGACTTTTTGGGGAAAAACCTATATTGTTGTACACCAGAAGAATATGTGATTGAGAAAAATGAATTATCAGTTCAAACTCATACTGAAGTCTGAGATCAATGTAGCATTTAATTTCATCTTCTTTTTGTTTTCTTGAAGAAACAATAGTTTGATTTCTAATACAAAATTTCATTTCAAGATCTCAGCATGAAATGAGAAATTGTTCTGGAAATGCATCATCTCATTAAAGTTTACAGATACTGCTATTTCAAATATTTCTTTAGGACTGAATTAGAAGACGTGAAGTACAATGTGTCCCTGGGTGCCTTATAACACATCATTACCATAGTGCAGCTGGCCATGCACTGCACAAAGTGCACCACATTCACAAAATATTTATTCTAAAACTCATTTTAAAAGAGTTTGTTCAGGCACTGAGAGACAGTGAAGCGAAACAGGGTGAGAGATAGTGTCTGGGTCATGAGGAAGTCTGCAGATCCTATAAAGGGAAATGTGAAGATATTGAGAGTAGGAAGTGGATCCAGGTACAAAAATGCAATGCAAATTGAGAAGAGTTATAGAATGGGGTTGTCAAATATTTGGTATAACACATTTTCTTCTAAGCCTTTCTTAACTTCCAGACATTTGAGGTTCAGGTCACTGCTCATACATAAGATGCCCCATGGTATCTTGGTTGAACTTTAACTGATTCTCCAAGATGTTTCCCTCAGACTTCACTGCGTGGGTATCACATGCACATCTCAATCAGCAGAAGATATCTCCATGTGGCCACCTGAAAAAGGTCTTCAGGGTCAGGTTCAGGTCCAGATTAAGATGTGAAATTATATTCATTTACATGTGAATTTTGCTGACCCCGAGTCTGCCCATCATGGAGGCTACAGAACAATTCAGTTCAGCCAGAAACTCTCCTGCATCTGACTGGCCATAGCTCTCCGGATTTGACTGACTGTGTTGACAAGTGACTTGACTGGCCTGGGCACTGGCAGCTGGGGACATTTTGCTCATCATCAATATGCAGTACACATGCACAGGAAGGGCACATAGGAGCCCTACAGCAGGTACTTTGGATCATCAGCTGAAGGTCAAGGAAAACAAGCCAGGGTTGGGGCATCTCCACTGGCAGTAGTTATCTGTGTGCTGGTAACTAAGTCTTTCCTGTGGATATCCCTACTCTCTGTAACAGGAGCTGAGATATTTAATTTGCATGCAAATATCTATACAAAGGCATTCAAACTTTGCTATTTTTCTTTGAATGGTGAATCCTATCATTGATCATTTATTATTAGTCTGAATTGAAACTAAAGCTATAATTCAACCTGCTAGCCACAGGAGCACAGCCTCCCAAAAGTGTAATTTCAGATCCTCCTGAAGATGTGAACATAGAGAGTTGCCCTCTTGCTCTAAATTAGCTCAAAAAACCCCATTAGAATATACTCTTTAAAAATCCTCAGATCTTGAGGATCACTACACTGTCATTGCTGCTTGTTCTTTTCCTTAATAGTCATGAACATTCTCCATAAATACTTTTTCTCTCTTGTGATACATGGAAAGCTGGTTGCTTTTATTATTACAGAAGTATAATTCTTGTGTGAAGAGGTAGATTGCTGTGCATAACGAAAATTATTATTTTTATCTGAATAGACCAGGTTAAAAGTTTTTAAAATGTTTCTGTTTCAGTGAAGGGAGAACTGCATAGGTCATTGACTCCTTTCTATTTTTTTCCCCCACTGTGGCCAGATATCTCATCTATCCATTATTCTTTGTTCCGAAAAAGCCTGTCAAGGATCATGAGCAATACCATGTGGCTTGGCTTGTCCTTTGCTGATGTCAAGCCACATAATGAACTGTAGCAGTCTAAATAAAGAGTTTAAAAACAACACTCAAGCTCTGAAGTATAAAACTCCTTTATATATATTTAGTACTAGAGGGCTGAATTGACACTAATAAAGTAAACTAGGCAATGCTCTAGGTTCAGTCGCTGGTAGGTGGTACTGCTTACTGGTGAAGATGCCCTGTGGGGTGGTTTTGACTTGTGCCCACTGTCACCCTTTCAGCTAATACTGAGAACAGGGCTGCTCTCAACAGACAGCATGTAGAAGGGTGCTCTCCCTAGCAGAGGAAGAAAACTTAGCAGCACCAACATGCATCATGGATTTGTTGCCTGATGGCCAAAGAATGAATCCAAGACTATTTTATTTTCAAATATAGATGGAGTTTGCAGGAAAATCAAGGAGGCTAACTCAGGCTGCAAGTAATAAAGCTTTTACAAATAAACCTTTTGCAGAATTAGTATTTGGGTCTTTGTGGCAACTACAAGTTTAAAAAAAAAAACTGATTGATCTAGCTCATGAACTGCATGAAAGAGCTGCATTTATCAGACAAATCTTTCTTGGTGGTAATTTAGCCCTTTTTAAGTATGGTACTTGTCTTCATGAGGAAATAGAGTTGTTTATCGGAAGACAGAAAATTGTAAATATTCCAAAGATTTTTCCAAGGGAGAATTATACTGCAAAAATATTAAACATTATGTACTACCATCATTATGACAAGAAATGTTGTGTACAGCATTAAATTTTACATTTTAAGAGTCTTTCTAGGGATTAAGATTTCTTTCTGCTATAAAATTTAATGCAAATACGCAAGTCTTAATTAAAGCAAGATTTGGATACATTAAACATAATTATTGTGGTATCTTCAAATATGTTAAATGCCTCCAGGGACTAAAGGAAATGAAAATAAGAAATGTGTTTAAAACCCAAAATTCTTCAGTGTATTTAAAATATTGATGGGTGGTAGATTCCCTTGGGGTTGTAATGATCCCAGCGGTTGGTTAGAACAGCCTCTTCAGAAACAGAGATATTTTTTTTTAATTCAAATTTTTCTTTCTCTTCCAGCTAAAGGCAAAGTTCTTGCAAACTGCTGCCTATTCTTAAGTTGAATATATGTCCATGGAATTGAAAACAAAGTCCATAAATTTTATTAATGCTTGCTTCTATCCTGTTTATCAATATTACGGTGGGCAATCTTACTTGAAAGGCAACAATTTTATGTATGGAAGTCAATATTAGGATTTTTTAAATGAGTAATTACATATATAACCAGAACAGCTTCTTCCCTTTCCCTGAAAACATGATGGAAGGTGATGGCAATAAAATTATCAGATGTCATAGTATCCCTTTAAAAAATACTTCTAACAAGTAAGTAAAACAGGCAACTAATTGCCCTGGGTTATTGTGAAGCTCAAATATATAGCTGAGTTCCAAATGGAACTCTGCTCCACAGAGGAATAAGGATTCTGAGAAGTATCAAACATGGGGCAAATTTCTCATAAGTGAGAGACCCAAGCAGTGGCTGTCCAAGGCTCCATGGCCAGGAGAAATGTCAGCCTGTGCTGGTATGTTCTCTGCTCTTTTACTCTTTTGATGAAGTTATAGTGACACTGTTTAATATATTGCCCATGGTGGACCTTTCACTGGACAGAATAAAGTAGATTTATACCAGTAAAGATGCTCATTATTCATTCTTTGCATGTCATCTGGTATAGTTTAAAATTTGTATAGATATTCTTTTTGAGTGGTTGGAAAACAGATATAAAGTATGGTAAAGCAGACTAATAATCCATTTCATATTCAACATATATCGGGGTTTAGACATACAATAAGTCTATAAAAGAAATTTTAAAATTAGTTATTAAATTTTAAAAAAATACGTCTTACATTAGTGTAATGCTGAAATTTATATCTACCTGACCATGAAAGGAAACATAATGAGAAGGGAAAACAGATTTCAAGAAAGGCAGCAAAACAAAAATTTAAAAGAAATAATAAATTCCTTTTCTAAATTCATCAAAATCAGGAAATCCTTAGGAGATTCTGTAGAGACAACGGTGATTAGGCAAAATCACTTCAGAAAAACAATTGGATATCACTGTGGGAGGAACTACTTAAACAAAACTTTTATTTTTGAGAGATAACCCAGAGCATCTGCCTAAAATTTGAGTGACCACAGAGCTATAAACAGAAGGGTTATAAACAAAATCAAAAAGAAAATTCCCAAAGCAGTGCTTGGTAATCACCCAAGAAATATATGGACACTTTAAAGGATGAGATAGCTGAAATGCTAACAGTAATGTGCAACCTCTCCTAAAAATTGCTATGATACATGGTGACTAGAAAGTGGCAAAAGTAACTTTAAGGATGGCTCCATGGCAGTTACAAAGAATTCAGTCCTCCAAGCTGGACATTTGCTCTTACTAAATTACTAGCAACAGTAATAAAGGAAAGAGTACATGGATGCCTTTATATACAGTCGGCTTAGGAAGTGCCAACATGGCTTTTACAAAAGGATGTATTGCCTGAAAAACTTATAGAATACCTTAAAAGACTCAACAAAAACATGGGAACACACATGTGTTGCCTGTACAGTTCTGCTTTAGTTTTGAAAGGCTTTTGACAAAGCCTCTCAGCATTAGCATTTAAGGAAACAGACGGCAAAGCAGAACAAATGTCCTTGCACAGATAAATTATTTGCTAAAAAGATAGAAAACATAAGGCTGAAATACACAGCCAGTTCTTACAGCAGGACACAGTGCAGTTCTACAGGGAGCTGTACTGAGACCTGTGGTGTTTATCTTACAAATAAGTGACCTAAACCAGGAGGGGATCTGTAAGGTAATAAAGTTTGCAAAGGATGTTAAATTAATCATATAGTCGAGATGCGCAGAGGCTGCAAAGCCTTGCAAAAGGACTTTATGAGACTGAGCTATCAGGTAAATAAAATAAAAGACAAGATTCAGAATGGACAAACATATAGCAATCCTTTCAGGGAAAAAACAAGAAGTTTTTATCATGGGAGTTCCAGCCCTTTGTCTCCTCTAGAAAAGTCTGCTGCTGAAGGAATGAATTAATTAAAATTGGGCCTTTAGTTTCAGTTATCTGACAGCTTGTTTGAATCCCATGAATTCTTTGAATAAAATTCCTCAACTGTCACTGTATCTGCCCTTGACAAATTTCACAATAGGTCAGTTTAAAGTCTGTTTTGCATGCATAAATCAATGAGAAAATTATCCTTTTCTTTATCGCTTGTGTATATTGAATTTATTGTTCTTGTTGTTTTTATTGTATTCTAGACCCACTAGCCAACATTATAATTTTTGTTCTATGATAAAATAACATCTTGGTAAGAGAGGACATAAAAAGACATTTAATTGACTCAAACCTCATGAAGTTTTAATTTCTTGGATGGTTTTCTTCATTTTCGTTTCCTGACAATCTAGTCCACTCACTTTTAAAAAAACAGGTTAGACACCAAAACTAGATTATTGTTATTGTTAGTTGAGAAAGGGCAGGCATATAAGGTCTTACTTGAAAACTCTCCACCATTTTATTGTATAATTCAAATGCCTTTTGCTTCCATCATTCAATTTTACAGGATCATTTGATTTCTCCCTCTAAGAGTAGGGCAGAGGGAAGAGAATAAAAAATTAAAAAGCAGTGGAAATACACTTCTTTTTTTTTGTTCCTTTATCTATATAAAGCACACTATCCTTTATTTATAAAAGCATAACAAACACTAATTCCATACCAGAAATTCTTTCTAACTCTAAGAATACCATTGTACTTTCTTTTTAAAATATGGTATGGAAGATATTTATGTACATGTACTCATACAGATCTCATTTTTCTAAAAGTGTAGAGCCCCTTTCACCATTTCTATTACCTCTTCAGAAGTATATGGAAGTTGTAGGGAAAGACAGACTCAGTAATATGTTGTTAACAAGATAGTATATTTGTGCTTTCCTTTTTCAACTTTATGTTACTTTCCTGGATGCAACTCAAAGAGGCAGTTTTGACAATGCCTTTGTTAGTGGATATAAGATGTATTGGCTACTTGCAGTAAATATACTAGTAACATAAAGCTATAACTAAATCCAAAGTTAACTCTAAGTCCGATCAGGATTAACAGTTTATGTATTTATTTATTTTTAACTGAAACAATTGTACATTTATATCCCTATTTTTTTTTTAACTGGATCCACTGGCTTAACATTAAATGTCAGAAAACTACTATGAAAGCTGGGGTGGGACTTGACTTGTAACAAAATGTCTGGAGTATGAACCATTATGTGACATGAATGAGAAGTATCAGCAACCTAAACACCCAAATAGCTGCCTTGTTATTCCCCTGGGCTAATGCATGAGTTACAACCTGTACTGTGTTATGAAGTCACTGAAGAGTATTTCTGAACAAGACTGTGTAACTTACCTTATTTTCACATATGTGGCAAAAAGAGACAGTAATCATGTTTCTTTACATTTTGTAACTTGATGATCCTTATGGGTCCCTTCCAACTGGAGTAATGTGATTTCATAGCTATTTTTTTCATGTCAAAAATTGATTTTAGACTGGATAGTATAGGTATACTTTGGTTCAGTAAAATACATATGAGTTTGATATGGAATTTGCAGGAAGAGATTCTGCAGCATGTATCATGCAAGATTTGAGATTGCAACTTTATGAAAAGCAAGAACCAACCAGTTCAGTTCTCCTGTCCCTGCTGTGATGTCCTTCAGGCTGTAATCTGCAGATAAAAGGCAGCATGAAATGAAAATACGCCTTTTATGATAATAACATCTTATTACCTAATGTATGTTACATCAAGTCCTCTCAGTAGGTCTGCCTTTAAAACAACCGAGAATTAAATGTAGCTACCAGCAAGGTAATCAAGAGATAGCAACATATACACTTGTAAAATGTAAAAATCTACATAAATAGATTTTGTTTACTAATGAAATATTTGAGCTTTATTTTAAAGAGTCAACGAACACCAATGAAGTTCAGTGCCTAAAAGTAGCCTTTTTTCAGAAACCATTGCTTGCATAAGGTCTAAGGAGTAAGATCAGGAAAGGAAAACAATCTGTTTAATAATAGAAGGCTTTTTATACTCTTAAGTTATATGCAGATCTCCTTAGATTAAATATAGGGAGCTATTTAGCACAGGGTTTGCAGCCATCAGCTCATTCATTCTCATCTGTTCTTCTGAGGTTATATAAAGATCACAAACATTTAACTGTCTCATTCTGTTTATTTTTGTTGGTTTTTTGTTTGTTTGTTTTTAAAGGAAAATAATCAGTTTTGGTTTTGAAGACCAATGGGATCGTAATTGATAAGTTTCTGAATCTTTTAAAGTCTATCTTCATCTTGCTATTGCTTTATTTGTACCAATTTTTCCCCATTAGGACAGATTTTGAATAATTTGGTTGTACACACATGCTTTTAAAGTGTTTCTGTTTACATATTTACCTTTGTCCCATACACTGTCTTAGAAGATACTGAAGGATTTGAAAAGCCTGTTTTGAATGAATTTTTGCAACTTTCATATAATTCCATGTTTTGTTACAATTAAATAAATAAAAAACAACAAAAAAAACCCCACTACCAAGAATCACAAATAGAAAACCATTTTTGACAGAAAAGGAATAAATAAAAAAAAAAGAAATATTAAGTTAGGTTTAGAAGCGAAGCTCAATATCCATAGAAATATATGGATATTTATCAATTGACCACTCTATCAATAGAAACATATCAGAATATATACTGGACATGCAAGACATTCTTTTTTTCTAAGTAGTTCCAAGGTTGTAAGAACAGCTACAGTACTTGAGTCCAAAGACTTATGGAAAAAAAATTAAATATCATTAAGTAACTACTTATTTAGATACTCATTTAAAAAAAATATGTGAAGTAACATTTTCAACAGTGTGCAAAATAAATACAAGTTCTACACCTGATAACTTTCTATACAGTATCAAACTTTGTGCATGCTTATCTGCATGGAACATGGTAAAGGAAATAGTTATTAGTCTTCATAATAAATTTCTCTTAAAAATTTATGATACATTATCGAGCACTCAGTTGGGCTCTTTCTATAGCAAATGAGTAGAGAGCAAGCAACACACTCCAGAACAAAATTCACCCTCTCTCTAAAGGAAGGGAAATTGCTTTCTGGAAATAGTTGTCTTTTTCCACTGACTAAAGGAGGTGTACTTTGAAAATACTAAAATGTTCTGATTTTATCTTTCTAAAAGTTTCCCTGCTATATTTTCCTTATTGCCATGATTACCCAGCACACAAATTGCAGCCACTCAGGAGACATTGGTATCTGCCTCTGCTGTATCCATGCATAGCTTTTGTCAGTAACTCTAATTATTGACTGGCATGCGTTACCCAAAAAAAAAAGCCTCACAAGCAGCTGAAATTAAGGGGCTGTGGTTCCTTTCCTGGTTTTGAATCCTTTTAGTAAGCACACAATATCTGCTGTCTCTGCAGCTATCTAAAGCTCAAGCACACACGAGTTATTTTTTTGAAAATGTGTTCACTGTTGAACAGATTAGTCCAATTCTCTAACAGAGCAATGTGAGCCTAGAGTATTGCCTAAGGTCTCCATGCCTTGTGACTTTTTGTGATTAGAGCATGCTTTTCATTCTTGCTCAACATGATATTTTCTCTCCCTCCATCAGCTCCCCCTCCCTGAAGCTACTGCTTCCCATTCAGCTTTTCAACAGTGGTTCTTTTTCCTGGGCCACCTATCTTACTTCATTCTACCTAATAAGAAGTGCACAGAAAATAAATGTGTGTTGTACAGAAATTTGTGCATGATTTCCTCTTTATATGTATGTATCCTGAAACATCTGAATGAGTTCATTAGGGTTTTTTTTTTGTGTGTGGAATGACTAGTTTACTTTTCATTTTCAGTTGTGAACAATATAGAATATGAAATATTGGAATCAGGATTTATGTAATACTTACTCATGTGTCCTCAGAGAGCTTCACTTTCTCTCTTCTCCAGTAGCTTTACCAATTCCAGCTTCATTTCATGCAGGCTTCCTGAAGTACCATAAAAGAGAATGGCTTTTAGGAGTTGGTTAGCTACAATATAAAAAACATATATGCTTCTGAGACTTCCCTCCAGACATTCACCCAAGGAGCATTCAGTTTTGCCTGGGGAAGTAATTTGAATGGATAGCTGACCAGATCAAGTCAAAAGATCTTTTCCAGGTCTTTGATGACATCATATTAAATGAGGGGACCTTGGAGAGATATTGGCCTGAGTTTAAAATGTGAGGTTTGGGGGGAGAATACACAGATGAAATTATCAGACAAGCTCTCATTTCAAACTTTTAGCTGTGGAAAATTGCTTATAAGAATCCAGATTATTTCTCAAGGTCTAATCCTGATGATGATGATGATGTTAGACCCCTTAAAACACAACAGAACTACAAAATTCACTAAAGAGATTATTCAGCATTATCAGCATTAGGGACATATCTAAACTGTGAGCATCAGGCTAATTAGGTGGTTACCCAAGATTTCAGAAAAAAGAGGAAAGGAAAAGCCCTCCCTACCCCCGGCCCTTCTGACACCCTCTGCCTCCATCTGCCCCTTTTCTATTATCAGAGCAGACTGATACGAACCTGGGGATCAGTGTGGGCTCCAGATACACGTTTATGTTTCCATGTCTGCTGAGAATGTGACTTTTTCTTTCATTCTTGTGTGAAATCATCTCATTTCATAAGCACTGAAATGAAATGCCAATATGTTTATAATTTTTAACTCTCTTCACTGTATTAGGCAATATCTAGAAAACAAACAAAAAAACAACAAAAAAACCCTAAACAAACAAACAAACAAAAAGAACATAAAAAACCCAATCTATAACTGATCCAAAAGCTCCTCTTTTGCAGCGGCTATTTTTGAAAGTTCAGTAATGGTTTCAGCAAAAGTAAAAGATCTCATAACACTTTTGTGGGCAGCACTTTCAAACTTCCACTAATTCATGGCAAACAAAGCTGTGCTATTGGAGCTTCTAAGGCATTATTTTTGAATCAATTTCAGTCATTTTCATTCAGCAAGTTCAAAGTACAATAAATATACCTGTTACAACTGCCATATATTTAGATCTATGGGAGAGTTAAAAAAGCAGAGCAGCTGAGTGAAGCAATACTATAGGATCTTCTATATTGAGGGTGAAGAGATGGAATGATAAAAATACAATTGAAATTTAATATATTTCAGGGGAAACAAATATATATAGCACATATTACTAATCCATGTATACCAGTGCTGGAAAAACAAAACTTGTACTGAAAAGAAATCTCTGATAAATAACTATTCTATACTGGTGTTTTGGCAACAGGAAATTGGGGATTCAAAGACAATGAAGAGTAAGGAGGAAAATCTAGCATATACTCAAAGGGTATTGGTTCAGATGTTACTAATACTTAACTAGTGATGAACCCACTGCAGAAAATCTCAATTTCTGGGTCGTCTAAGTTTAAACTTCTGATGCCTTTCTTTGAGAAAAGGGAAAGTCTTTAACAGAATAAAATTAATCAGGCTTGTTTCATTAGAACAATTTTTCCACCTGAAATACAGAATAGTATTAGAATAAATTTTTCCACATTTGTATCCACGCTACAAAGATTCAGCATCTCGTGCATGAACATTAAAGACCAAAGTAATGTGAGTGATGGTTTATTTGAGTTTCCTCTGTGTAAAATTCAGTAGCTGATGTAGTAGTTTGTACATGAGCAAACAGTATGTCAAAGAAGGAAAAAATTCTTCACATCAAAATAAAAATGCTTGCTCTTTTTTTTCCCTGAGCATCAAAACTTTTCAAAGAGGCTGGGATCCATCAGGAGCTCCTTAGGCCATCTGCTTTTCACTTAGCACAGCCCAGAGGCTGCTCTAGCCCTACCCGGTCCCATTCTCTAAGGAAGAATGCACCAGCTGTGAGATGACAAACAGGCCCATGCACACTCTCAGCTACCCAGTACAAAGAGTGAGGAATTGGCTGGCTGCCTAGAATACCTTCACAGAGAAAGAAACATGGGGAATTTTTGCTTGTAAATCTGGTCATGGTACATAATATTCTCTAAATGAAGACAGAAGCAGAAGACACCATATGACTCTGAAATTTAGACAATGAGGTCTGCACAGTGTTTATTAGAATAGCAGGAGATTCTTTACTTTCAGCAAGATGGAACAATAAAACATACATACCCTACACTTTACTCAGTCAGGACTACTCTCAGTATCTTGAAATATCTTGAAAAGTATCTTGAAGCATTTTTTAATGTATATTTAGTTCATATACCTTTGAAATTTTTTTAATGAGACAAAGTCTTATAGACTAGGGATAGCATTGTTCCTCATAATTTCTTCAAATTAAAGATGATTCTGAAACATTTACATCTGTTTATTACTGGTTTTCCCCCATAAATGGTTCCTTTGAGCAATTATATTTCTTTATCCTTTCCTGAGCACAGTATTATATGTACCCATGTATAATGCAGCATTGTTTGCCTAACCTCTCCCTGTCTGCTTCTGTTGCATTTTTATTGGAAAGCTTCCAAAAATCTTTGTTAAAAACTGTTCACAATGAGATCAAGAGAACACTTGAGCTTTGTTGAAGTACTGGTTAGGAAATGTGCATGAATAGCATTCCCTGTAAAAAAACATGTTAATATGAAACTCAATAAAACAAAATTCGTGATTATAGAAGAACAAAATGAGTCAGCTGAAATCTCAAAGGTTACAAAATCACACAAGCAGAGAAGCTCCCTGTTCCCCAAGTACAAGAGAAACCATAACATGTTGTCATTGAGTAACTCTTGGGTCACAATTTTCCAAAAATATTCAGAAAATTGATCAAAACTGTGCGTGGATGAACTTATTTAAGAAATATTTAAGTAAGTCACTGTTATAGGAAAAACTGAAAATTGATTAATTAAAATGTATGCTATGGATTTGATTGGCAATTCAATCAAATTCTAGAGAACAAGACAGTGAAAAAAAGGTTGGACGAGAATTATTGCATTTTATAGTAAATTTGATTAAGCATAAACCACAATTGAAAATAACAGATGTTGGCCTATTAATTGTTGTTTGGTGACTCTAAAAAATATTCATTCCACAGATGACCATCATCGTTCTTAGATATCCTTGACAAACTACAAGGCATCCAGCAGAAAAGTAGAGCAGTATCCTTCCAGACTAACTCATCTCTCTAAAATTTATAAGCATCTGATGGAGTCTTATTTAGATTCAGGGACTCCTCAGTACACTGACATAGGAGTCCTCAAAGAGGCTATGCATGGTAAATTAAGCATCTAATATAATTCAGTAATTATTTGGAGATGCTGATGGAGATTATAAGGTTAATATAATGAGACAGCTAACTTTAATGTGTTCAGAGTAAAATAATGAATGAAACCCACCTGAATATTTGAGCTCTTAGTGTCTCTAACTGAATGCAGGGGGCATTGGAGTGCATCTTTCATTGGAGTGCAATAAACAGGATACTTCAAAGGCCACTGCTGTAAGTTTGTCATTATCTGAAGGGGACTATTGTAGATTAATCCACAGAATCAGTTCCTGCTTTCCCATATAATCACAATTCAACTCTAAATGAAGGATTGATTCCTCACCAGGGGTATAGTTTTTTAATACTGTGAGCCAAAAAACAAGCCCATCATCTTCTTGAGAGCTAAGAAAAGTAATAAACAAGCTACAAAATTTGTACATTTGACTTTGAAACCAGTAATGGAAAAAAGTAGGAAATCTGTCCAAAAGACCAATATAGTAGTCTAGACAGGAAATATCTAGGGCATGAACAATTATTTTGGCCCTTGATAAAGTAAAAAGTCTGAATTGTTTTGATGCAAAGCATATTTAATGTGAGTGATCTGGCAATTGTACCAGTAAGAGTAGCAACATTTAGACTAGTGTGAAATCACTGATACTTAAAGATGAAACATGAATTAGGTGTGAAGAAATAAGTTTGAGAAGCCCTCTTTGACATTGCTGGAGCCAGGATTTCCCTTGTGAGTGGAAGCCATAGCACATTATAACAGAAGCATTATACATCTGCTTACACTCATTTTACGTAGGTGAGAACTGATTACCGTCAGAGGTATAAATCTCTTCTAGGAAAAAATTTATACTCAGTATTATAGAATTGCTTTGAGAACTTGTATTCATCTTGATAAGAATTTAATTATTGTTTCAGTATTTTAAAAATGGATCAATTTGAAATAGCTTTTTGTCTGAGAATTTTCTTTTAGTTTCCTAGAAATCTGAGATTCTTTCAAAGATGTAAATTGAAAGAAACATTTGGTTTTCATAAAACAGAATGGTTTAACACATTTAAAATTAATCTTTTACTCTTTTGCTTTGTTAGAAATCTCAAAAAAAACCCTAGGTTCTTGTCTCCAGAAAAAAACATTTTAAAAGTTTTGGGTTTTGTTGGGGGTGTGGGGGGGTAGTTTCAGCCTTATACTGGATATAAAATAACAAAAAAAATCTTGTTTATTATAGGGATAATAACAAAAAAAATCTTGTTTATTATAGGGATCTAAAATATTATTACTTTTTTAAAAAAAAAAATTATCCTTTTATGAAATCAATGAAATTGCAGCCAGAAATACATGTATGCTTTTTTGTTCATGTGGAAGTGGAACAGGAGATACAGAAAGTACCAAAAGAATATTTCATGTTAACACCTTAAGCATCATTATGCACTATTTATTTAACATTTAATGAATCCTACTTATGTAGGACCAAAATACATTTTCTGAGGAAAGGTCACAGTGAAAGCAGACTCTAAATACAGATTTTGCAGTTAAAGATTAATTGGACGTTGACCAGAAAGTTCAAGAAAACACCATTGTCTTCTGTGTGTGTGCATACATATGTGCAAATAATCACCTTGCAACAGCAACTGAAACATTTTGCTTAATTGAGGACCCTGAGGGTGGTTATGCTTTTTACAGAAGCAGATGTGCAAAGCAAAGATGTGCTCTGTGGCCAGAGCTGAGTGGTCCCTTAGTTAAGCCCTGCCTTACAGTGTGTCCCTTGGTGGCTCTGCTGCTCCTCTGCTCACCTGCAGCCCCATTGACAGCCTCAGACAAGAGAGGAGGAGGACTCAGAATCTCCCAGCATTAGGCTTGGGTATGGGTAGTGGGATAATCCTTTTAAAACCATGGGAAATAATTAGTGGTTCTACATCCATTGGTACTTGATCCAGGCACTAAGCAGCAACAGAAACACGATACAGGTCCGGTGTGAGTGTGTGATCATGTTTCAGCTGTGGCATGCATGCTGTGCCAGAGCACCCCAGATGGTGCTTGGGCAGCATTTGTGTAGCTGCAGTAGAACATGATACTTAATCTGAATCTGAGTCTGCCAGGACAAAACTACCTTATCAAAATATTTTGAACAAATTTGAAGCAGCAGTATGAACTCACACCCATTCTTGTACTTAGTGGTGTGTGGCTTCATCTCTCCCCATCAATTACTAGATGCTTCAAAATTTTCTTCCTTGGAAAAGCGAATGTCTAACACTGAGCTTCATGCAGCAAAAACACAGAGCAGAGCTTTCAGAAGCTTTTTATTGTATAAATGGAAAAGGAGAGAATACTCTTGATCCAGTTAAGCTACATTTTCACCGAAGAGAAAAATCAAATATAGACTTCTCTCTAGATGTATGCCCAAAACAAGAAATTCAAATTTGAAACCTCGACCTCATGTCCTAAATGCCAAGAGCTTAAGAGCTATATTCAGGTCTCCAAAATTGAGGGAGAAATTTAGATTTTCACTTGGGTCTATGCCCTTCTTGTAGTGCTTTTAAGGGAGAAAATACTAAACAAACAAAGGAAATAAAACTCAAAACAAACAGCTGGTTTTTGTTTGGGTTTTTTCTGCATCTTTGCTGTAGTATGCAGCAGACTGCAGAATGAGAACATGGAGGTATGGAACCACAGCTGCATCACATGAGTACAATCCTTCCCTGAGATTTCCAGAGAAAGAAAATATTCTAATTTCTTCTAACAGAGCTCTCAAGCTTGTTAAGCTTTCAAAACATTTGAATCAGTACTCAAAGGTGAATGAGCAATGATACTGGATTTCAGATTTTGCATTGCAGAAGAACTCTGGGACAGACCGTGACCAGGTAGAACAGGAAAATGAAGTAGATGAATTCTCTACAGAACATGTCTGTCTGTTTTAACCACAGGCAAAGTCATTATTTATTTATTTGTTTTACTTTCTAAGTGTACATACTGATTTCCTTCAGTCCATTTCATTCTTTTCCTGTTGGACTGTTTAATAGTAAAACCATTTTAAGAGATGGAAAAATGTATATAACCATTTTCTGAAGGGGACGTCAGGGACAAGCCCACATTCTGTTAGCTGCTGCTCATTTGTTTCCACTTTCTTCTCTTCTCTGTTTTGTTTATTTAAATATTTTAATGAGCTTGACTGTGGGGTCTGTACACATTGCCACTTGTGGCAGCAAGGTAAAATTATTTCTTGGGTCACGCACTAAAGAGTTTGGACCACAGAGTATGGGAGTTAATGTCTCTGAAATCTAATCCCACTGTTTTCTATCAAGTCTTGCATGGCTGACAGCTACTCAGCGGTAAAAATAGGTCAACTTGGAAGTCAAAGACTTACAACCTCTAAATCTCATTTGCCTGTAGACCACAGAAATTTTTTTTCTTTCCTAATATTTAAAAAGAGGTCTGTTCAATAAGCCACCTTCTTTACAAAACGCCTGTATTCATTTCCCAGTAAAAATATAATTCTGGATTAGAATACAAATAAATTTAATAGGCTGAAAAATTAAGTTAAAACTAAAAGCCAAAACTTTTTACCACTGGCAGAAAACATCCCATATTACACGATAATGTTGAATAGAGTTATGTCACTCCTCAATAGTTTCCCCATGGCTTGACTCTGGTTAATGCACACATTGTACTGCAATAGTAGCAAACTATGACCTTATTTTGCCTTAGAGAAATAAACTTGCTTTATCATTCCTGCTCTGACCTGCATTCACAGGAAATTACAGCACTCTTAGTCATTGTCTCAATTTTGCAAACGGCTGTCCTTTGAGATGGAGTTGAGACTCTACTTGTTCCATTCTTTTTTTCTCATTTGCTTGAGGAGAAATTGTAGTGTCAGAGAAACCTGAAAAACAATATCCTGGGATTGGTATGTACAAGAAACAAATATAAGAGACATTGTTTCACATTAAGCTCATATGTAGGCGTATAATTCACCTCCATATACAATTTAGGACAATACTAACTTTTCCAGGAATGGATCTAAATCTAGACAATATTCTCATTTGCACCAGCATGTATTAGGGAGACTTAGATAAGTTTTACAATTTTTTCTTTAATCCTGATGATTCGTAAATCTCTATGGTAATCCAGCAAAATAAAAGAAGGGGTGAACATGTTCCTTCTGCTCATTACCCTGGAAGATGCATCCACACCTGAGGACAGACATTGCATGGTGGTTGTTCTTGTAAGCTCTTTCACAGTTTTCTCTGCAGTATATGAAAGTTAGCTTTAATTCACAAGATTTATTATGGAAGGTTTTGCATGTGCACTCACGTTTTTGACAGAACATATTTCCTAAAAAATTGAAATAAACAAAGATAAAATAAATGGCTTTGCATTTTGCTGTTACTCTTCTGTTTGCACAGAATACTGAGAGCAATATATCCTTTCCCATTTTATTTTCATTTCTGTTTCTCTCACTCTATATTTTAAGCCATGAGGGAGGGAAAGGATTGAAGTTTGAAAACTGAAACAGCTGTACTAGAACAAGGATAATGACATGTATTATTTCAGTCTTTCATAAAGAATATTAACATTCATTCTCTTCTGTTATGGCTGTTTAATTTGGAAATTATTAATTTAATTATTATAAATGTTCCTGTCAAATAGAGAAAATCACAGTGGCCCAAACAAATCATGATGGTACTATAGCTTCTTAATTAGAACAAATCACTAGTCTCAATTAAAAATTAATGTCTTATGAAGAATCAAACAAGCTTTTATTCCTTACTCATCTTTACACTCGGGAAAACATCTGGTCTGATTTAAATGCATTTTCAGTGCTAAAGAGGGTGGAATCTTGTTGCTAACGTCTATAAGTTCTCAGTGTGACAGCCTTTTGCTACAAGGCTGTGAGACAAGTCATGATCTTGTAATGAACTTCATGGGAGAAGACTCCTACATTAAAGTTTCAAAAGAAATCTTAGTAGCTAAGAGCTTTAAAGTCATGATGGGATGTAATACAATGGTATTAATAGAGATTTGGAAGCATCTGACATGTGGACAATGACATATATTCTTGAAAGAACGAGAGTAAGTTGAAATGAAGATAACATGTAAGAACAATATTATGTGAACTGTGTTTTTGAAGCAGAGTAAGACAATAACAAAATGTAGTTATACTTCCTGTCACAATAAAAGAGTGTCAAATACTAAGGTAATAAGGGCAAAGCGGTGCTACCTGGGACTGAATAACAGCACACAAGAGTGCTACATTGGCAGGATGAACAAAAGAGTAGAAACAAAAATAAGAAGCCAAAGTCATGTAGTGGAAGCTGATCAAACATAAAATTAAGGCCAAAAAAAAAAAAAAAAAGCCAACCCAACCCAACCCCCCACATTTTTTTAATGAGTGACTGATAAAAGACTGAAAAGTATGGGAATAGACTGGCTTGAGAGTGTGAGGATAGACAGATAGATAGACAGACAGACAGATGCATACATAGGTACGTCCGTACATACATATAAACATAGATATGAATACACATACACAGACAAGTAGGCAGATTGTATGTATCTTTTTAAAGACTAGGAATTCTGCTTCAGTAAAGAACTCCTGAAGTCACTTTTTTCATGGGAAACTATGTGTGTAAAATGGAAGAGAATAATTTAGATAAAAAGAGATGCAAGAATATTTAACTAAAACTGGTGAAATGTGTTATTTTATTCCTTCTGCTAGTACTGAAACATATGGACTTTGCTGAATAAAACTTCATTAAAACCTTTCCTTGGGGTAATCATCATCAACTACAGGTCCTTATATAAATACACAAGTTTATCATAAAAAATTCCCCTGAAATATTTTAAACTAAATGGTTCTTCCACTAGAAACACCTATTCACCTATTCTTAGTTTGATCCTAGTCTTTAATAGTGAAGATTTGATGGCTGAAAGTGAAGAACTTGTTTAGTTAAACTGGAAAGAGGAAATATATATATACACACACATATATATATATCATATATATATCGTATTCTGAGTAACCAGAAAAAATGTGCTGTATGATATAAACTACTGGCAAGATATATTCTGGACCACACACATACATAAAATGAGCAGAATATTCCTTAAGAGTTTATATGTTAAACTTTTGTTCGAGGCCACCCAGAGTGATCACTCATCTTTTTACAGGTAGCTCTGACGATCCAGCTACTTACAAGCCTTATTGCAACCAAGGAAGAATGGTTGAAAGATATGGTAAGGAATGCTGGTCCTGAAATCTTACTTTATTCATTCAGAGTTTGCATATACTCTTACAGACAAACAATTTCAGAGTCAAAACTATAAGCTCTATCCAACTGAACAGCAAGACTGGACTGTATTTTAATGTTCTGTTGATTTTTACTGAGAGGTGAAAGTTGGGTTGGGAAGCCATCAGAAACTGAGGGAAAATAATACACAATGCAAAATGAGAATTTAAAATACCAACAGGTGCTCTTATATTTTCCTGTATGTAAAGCATTCTGGAAAATAGACTTTCAAAACTGTACTTTAACTAACAAAAGTGCATCATTTGCATCTGTCTATTGCAGGTATAGTTATATTTATAAAGTTTATCTTACCCTGAAGAAAACAAGGTTCTGGGGAAGTTTTGAAAAATGTAAGACATCCAGTGGGCCTCATTTGCCTTACCAAAGATTATTTATGTATTTAAAGCTCTGTTTACATTCAACTGCAGAGCTCTACTATGTCTTCACATTGCAAATGTACAATGACAAAGCAAAACTGTATGTACTGCCTTTTTTACATAGCCAATTTCTATCAGTATTTTGTAGGCAGTTTGGGACAACATATATCAACCATGATGATAAAAAAAAATCTCATTCCCTGACATATGCTGGAGGTTATATTTTGATACAGAATTAGTAATCATCAAAAACAATAATCTTTAATTATTCTTTCCTTATTGAAATACATGGATCTTATTTTAACTAGTTTCCTTTCTGATATATTCTAGCATAAAAAATTAAACTCCTTTCTAAATGACAGGCCCAGTGTCTACCACAAATAGGTTCATTTTTCTTAAACATTCAGTGGGCTGATAGTTGAAGAAGGAACAAATTAAACAAATTATTTTCTGTGCTCTGCTGCTCAACACAGAAGCTGAGAGGACCATACTGTGACCTCTTACTAAACTATGTCAAGAACTGAATGAGCTATTTTCCAGGGCTTTCAGGTTCAAGGTCCTTCTAACATGAAAGAAAGCTGAGTAGGGAACCATATTCTGACCACATAGTATGTGAGACTGAGCCCCCTCCATCTCCCAGAAACCAGGCTCTGGAAACTTTATGTAGCAGCTGATCTTAATCTGAAACACTCTTAGTTTTCAGTGGCATTATATGTGAATATGACCCAAGAGACATTTAGCCTTACATCTCACCTTTACAGCTGCTGCACACAAGGGCACAGAGATTACCCTGGCAAACATCTGTGAGACAGGCAGAAAACTGTGGGATAGGCATGACTGTGGTCAGAGCATCAGGCCCATTGGAAAGTTAAACCAAGTTGCACGAAATAAGGGAAGATGGTATGAAAGGCACTGGCCTTAAAACTGCAGGAGTTTCTTTGCCCTTTGTCCACTCACTATTCTATATTTTTTCCTGGTAAGCAATGATACCTTCTTTAATAAATGCCAGAGTCAATTGCCCCAACATTAAGCAGATCAATAAGTATGTTGTAACTTTCTGAATCTTCTACACATGTGCTCATAACCATTTGCAATACAGTGCTTGCATTGTTTCACAGATGATAATAGTTGGATAAGCTTTCATAAACAATGTAACTAAAAAATATAGAGCATGATCGTTTTTTTAAATAATAAGCCTAATGTAAAACAGAACAAGATCAAAATGCCACTATGGAGAAATGTGATTTTTCCCATTCAGTGGTATCTCTGAAGCTTTCAAATAGCTACGCACTCCAAAATGAACCACCAACAGAAGCAAACAAAGCATCACTGGTTTATTTGGTTGCTTTGATCAGATCAGTCTCTGTTATTTTACTGCACTGAGATTATCCCTCACCCTGAGCTACACTTGAAGTAATTGGTTGAGGCTTATTGCTTTCTTGATGTAAATACTTTAATTTAGGTACTGTATATCTCAGCATATCAATTGTCAGACCCACTCAGATAAAACTCATCCATCATACTAAACCAGGGGCTGAGACCAGGGTTTGCTTTGGCACGGTGATTCAGAGTGAGCACTGCCATGTGCGTGGTGAACCACAAAGCTGAGCTGTGTTATGCTTGTCTTCTTTTCGATGTCTGATCACACAGAGTAAAACACGTTGTGGTAGGTCTGTGTGAGGAAGACTGGAAATGTGGAAAGAATAAAACAAAATCATCTTTATCCACGGATGTGTTCAGGATGTGTGCAAAACCCATCCCTAGGCATAGCAGAGTGTAATCTAAAGGGATACAGTTACTTTCAAGAAAAAAACCAGAACTTTTAAAAAGCAGTTAGGATCCTTAAAATGTGTGTTCCGGTCCTTAGAGCCCAGTCATGTTGATCAAGTCGTGGGGACTTTTAGCCTTAGCCCAAGGAGTCAGGCTAATGGAGCAGTAGTGCAGCACACAGAGCCCCTTCTGCCTTTGCAGTCCTGGAGCTCAGATATGACTGTGAGGGAGATGGTCAAGTCCCATACACCAACTGTCTAAGCTTTTCCTCATGCCTCCTTCTAGTATGAACAACTTTCACATCAGGGTTAATTCCTTTTTGGTCACTCACAAACCCAAATCTTATATATGCTCTTAGGCTAACAATCTCCCAGTCATATAGATAAAATACATGAGGTCAGGAAATAAAACAGGAAAGTAGCTTCCTTCAGAAAAGGCTGTGCTGCAGTTTGGCTCAATATTCAGGTCCTCTGTGTGTATGGCTCCCTGCTGGAGCCACTGCCTGAAGAGTCAAATTGCAAGTGTAGCCCAGTTTATGATCTTTTTACTGGGAAAGTATATACCAGTGAAAGAACACTTTTTGTACCTCAGTTATGTGCAAAACACATCCTCTAGTAAGGATCTTCTGGCACAAGCATCTGAATAGGAGGGTACAGCTGTAAAAGTGATGCCAGCATGTTCCAGGACCACATACCCCAAGCACCATTGGCATCTTTGAGGGGGAAGCTTTGCAGCAGCTTAGAAAAGTCATCCCCTGAAGGTTTGCCCAGAGGCTGAAGGCAGGTCTTTGGAAGCAAACCTCCTGGTAAAATTAAAGCCCACAGGTCTGAAGCTGGAAGGTAGAGAGCAAAAAGTTTCCTTGAAAGTAATTCTCATTCTGGTTCTGGAAAGCAGTGAATTCTCTAGGGAAGGTATACCTTTAAAATCTGTTTTAGAGAAAATATCAGGGGAAAAAATTACACTGATAATAAATAATTATCTAAAGGAAGAAAACGACAGACAATCACTAGTGAAGAAATCCTTAGAAAAGATCATGTATTAGGGAAGGGCTGCGATCAGAATTGTGATCTTAACAAGATCCAGTCCAGGGTGGTATTTTTTAATAGAAAACGTCTGAAACACTGCAAGGGGAAACAGTCTGAAAACTGGTCTTCCCAAAGGCCCTCATGTGATTTTGATTTGAGAGCATGAACAGTGCAGAGCCCAAATGGCAGGACATCTGCTGACTAAAGCCTAAGAGAGTACTTTCAATTTCCAGCCATTTCTCAGTTACAATGAATTTCTCCACAGTTTATAACATTTCTGTTAACTGCTTCTCCTCCATCCTCTCATGTGTTAATGTAAAGGTTTAGGAAAAAGCTCCCCGTATTACAGATGTCTATTTCTCACAAGATAATTACAGTGTTTCCACCATTTCGTATCCAGGTTAGCTGTTGTGGAGAAAAGTCTGGTTCCTGTTAATTTAGACAAACGTGTTTCACATTTTTGTGACAAAATTTGCTATTTCTTTAAATTATGCACAGCATAAAAATATCTGCTGATGGGTGACCAGGCAGCTAAATTTTATTCTGTATTGTGGTTCCAAAAATGATGAAATGCAGTAGGCTTTCTCATTCATTTCAGCATTGAACTTGTACTTTCGCACAGACATAGGCATCTGCATTCATCATACCCTAATTGTTGTTAGGCTGTAGATGACAGATGCATATGTCAAAATTTGTAGCAGAATTGTGAAGCATGCTGGCTATATGTGCTAGCAGCATCTATAAGTTACTAGATGCATCTGTCATTAGCAACACACTGATACGCTCAACATTTTCTGTTTCATAGGATGTCAGTAGTTGTGACTTAAATGAAAGAAACGGAGATTTAATTCTCATATTTGGCATCTTCTGATGAGCTTAAAAGTGAGCAACTGCAGCTCTCCTGCTCACTGCAAACTTGGGCAGATCTGAGACCTCTACCAACAGGTGGGTTTGCTCTGCAGACCCCTGGTACTTGTATGGACCCGCCCCTTCTACGACACCCCAGCTTTCACTACTTTGGGAAGAGATGCCTAGAGAAAAGACAATTTATAAAGGTATCATCTAACAAGGGAAACAACCAGTGTGTGCCTGGGAAGCCAACAGATGGATCTTATTACAGGTGTAAATCAGTGATGTGCCATGAGGTGAGTGGAGAAAGTGCAAATATAGGAAGTGATGGGAGAAGCCAGCTCAGTGTATCTGTGGCTGTGTTTGCTTAACAGCCAATAACTAGTGACTATCAAGGACTGTAAATTTTCTAAGACAATCTAATTAAGGTCAAGCCTGAATGAGATCCATAAAAAAAAAAAAAAAAAAAAAAACAAAAAACAAAAAAAAATCCAAGCACTTCCTCTCAAACTCTCCCTCAGCTACACTCCCATCCCCTGCCATTTCCTCCCAAAGAAGGATGGAGAAAGGGAATGAAAAAGATTAAGAATTGCTTCCCATCTCTAGGGAAATTCCATGTGTGTACAGTTTCACCATCTTCTTGAAGCAGAGTTTCGTAGATGGAGTTACGTACCTTCTAAACTAGATGTCAAGACTGATCCTGAGTGATAGGAACCCACCAGAAGGACAAAAATGGTGTTCACATTGTGATTTCCTTGCAAAAAATTGAAAAGTGTATCTGTCTCAAAATCAGATGCACATGACACCTAGTAGGAAGGCATATATCTAGGTCCTGATTGGAGCATCAGGGAATTGCTGCAACATAAGTCAAAAAGGGCACTTTTGACACAGAGTTATTCCAAAGACCCACAGAAATTACTGCAGTAGCCATAGTGGGATGGTATAGCTCAGACACACTTTCTTCACATTCTCAGTTCATGATTTTATATGTTGTCAACTTACTACTAAGTATATTATATTTTTGGTGCCTAAAAATTTCAAATAGTAAAATAAAGGAAATACAAGGATGTATTTATCCTATTTCTTGCATAAACCACAACAAAAGCATTTGGCCTAATTTATTCTAAACCATCATCTAGTAAGAAAGCATCTGTTTTCCAGCTGGCTCAGTGGCTGCCCCAACTAATCAGAATGACCTCAGATGGAACAAGCTGACCTCCATCAAGCTGAAGAGTTGATTCCTCTTGTGCATACAGATTCTGCAGTGGTTTTGAACTACACCCATCTTCTGACTTCTGTACTGTACTGGTTCCATACATTATTTAGGAGTGTTGCTACTTTTCTTTATTTTAAACCTCCTTTTTTTAGGCATAATTAAATTGGTCAATTTTCTTTTTGGAAAGTCATGTTCCTATAACATGTTCCACTGTGGAGGGGAAAAAGAAAGCATCTAACCTTATCCTTCATGTACTATTGTCACACTATATAGATCTTTTAATTATAGTAATAAACATGATAATAGTGGCAAGGGAAAAAGAAGCTTTCACAGCATCTGCCATGGGATTTGTAACAGTTGTGGTTTGTTCTGTCTAACTGCTCTTTGCGTAGCAGGGGAGGTTTGCATTCCAGGTGCAGGTTATTTCCTCCTTGACAGAGAAATGAATAGAAATGAAAACAGGACAATGTCCACCTTTGTTCTAATGTATAAATCCTTAGTTTCTTGTGCAGGGATAATAAATGGGAAAGTAGTGACTGGTAAATTTAGAGTTTTAAGAGTGTTTAAGACTTTAACTTCAGCTCCTATTCAGGCACCTTCTTCATGGTGGCTGCTTCCAGACACTAATCCCATTACTCACAGTTGTGAAAACTTTCAGTCTTAAAGACATGTTTGCACAGAGCCCTTTATCCTGAAAAGGCTGCCCAAATGTTTTACTAGGTTCTGGGGGCCAATCCACTTATGAGTAACCTCATAACCCCATCATTCTTCCCCCACTACACATGGGGTTGGATGTTTAGTAACTAAATGCCCTCAAAAGTCACAGTTTCCCTTCCTACCACATGAAGAATACAAGAAGTTAAAAAAATTGCAGACTTGCCTTCCAATTCCTTTAGACACTTTTCTCATGGAAAAGATTGCAATAGTGATAGCAACAAATTCTGTGAAGATCAGAATTACAATATTTCCAACCCATTTTAGAAAGGTAACTCTTATACAAGGTGTAAAAGACAGAGAGGGCCCACAGTGTGGTCATTTCAATAACCAGCATGATCTGGGAACTGCTGCAGCATATAAGGCTGTGATATGCAGACCATTTGGGTTTGGTTTGTGGTGAGCTGTTTGGTTTGGTTTTTTTTCCTTTTCATTTGGGTTTTGTTGGTTTTGTTCTTCAAATGAAAGACCCAGAAGAAGGGAGGGAGGGAAGGAAGAGTAGAGGGGAGGAAGATGAGAGGGAAAGAGAAGGTAAGGAAGAAAGGGAGGGAAGAAGAGAGGCAAGAAAGGAAAGAAAGAGAGAAAGAAAGGCCAGGCAAATCTGGTTTCAAGTAATGTGTCTTATTTCAAACAATGCCTACTTTTATTAACTGGAAACACACTACAACAGTTAAAGGGATCCTGCAGCAGCAGACTCAGTTAAGATAAGTAACTCAAAATGCAGAAAATGAAAACCAGAAGAAAGTTCAGAATTAAAATTTTTGTTGGCTTTAGCTGGACATGAAGTGATCTCTTACATTTGTTCTTTCAGCTAATCCTGACTCCCCAAAGATTCAATAGGCTTTGCTGGAGAGAGGTTCAGCCACTCAATGACTCAATACTGAATCCTGCAGTATGTTGTCATGGTTAGGCAATCTGCACTAGTGGAACATGCTTCTAAACAAGGGCACCTCCTTTTTTATTTATTACTTGAATCTAATCATATGGTTTCCTGCCTTGCACATCTGGTCTTAGATCTGGAAACCATAACTTTTTACATTGTTAACCCCACCCTGTAGTATTAGTACAGACTTGATCCAAATCCCAGACAGCCTCTTCTACTCACTGCAGTGGAACTGTATCAGGCCCCCACTGAATTGCTGCCTCCAGTGAACTGGAAATTAAGAAGAAAATGTTTGAGGAAAAAAATCTTTTCTTTCTTACACTGGTAAGAAACCAGGCATTTTTTAATTGAAGCATTAGTTCTAATCCACAGAGATCTTCATTTGCCCTTTGGTATCCATTAACCTATCTAGGTATACTGAGTTCTTAGTTGCTGTTAAAATATGATTAATTTAGGATATAAACAGCAGAACTGATGCTTTTATTTTGTGTCAGTCCATGTTTAATTTATCCATGTCAGTCCACATACACAGACTTATCAAAGTATCCACCTTCAAAAGACTCATCATAGTTAAATAAAGTGATTTTCTTGAAGAAAAAAAAAAAAAGAAGAAACATGTTTCTTCACGCTATGAGTTTTACAACATGACCAAAATAATACACAATTAATTCAGGACATATTTAAATAGAAGTCCTAACTCAATTACATTCATTCAGAAGAATAGCGAATGCTGGTGGGAGTGCTACAGTTTCCATTTGTTAGTCTATCATAACATCACCTTTTACAAGTAGCCTGGTGTTAGGGACAAGTAGAGCACTAGGAACAGCATCTCCCTTTGGATAAGGACCCAGGTTTAGTTTGCTTTCTGGGTAGTTTTTTTTCCTAGAATCAATATCTATAGTCAAGGAAAGGAACAGGGAAAGTGCTGCATTCCTCTGAAATTTTGACAATGAAGAACACATACAGGCAATGTCCCTGAATCCATCTAAGCATGGAGTGTGGGACAATAAGCATGCAGTTATCAATAGTCCCCGGACACTTAAATAGAAAGAAAGAAAAAGATTTTTAAAAGAAGCCTAATTTTCTTGGGCAATAATTTGACCCTGTTTTAAAGGAAAATTATGTGTCTATATTATGGAAGCCACATATGTCCCATTTGTAAACTATTCAGCATGGCAGTATCTAGCACTATGGAACAAAAATTATTCCATGTTTACCTGGGATAGGGTTCAACAAGACACAAAATTTGGCTTTGAGGCTCTTTCTATCAGATCCAAAACGCTGGCCACATGCCTCAGAGAACTGATCCAGTATAAAGCCATTCTGCTGGTTGAGATTTGTTCAAAACTGAAATACTAACCATGGGTCTCTGTGCTGGACCAGGGACCATCTGTTCTTACATAGCCATTAAAAATCTGCCATAAAAGCATGAAATGCCAGCTAGTGTACTTCTAGCTAGTTTGGTTTACACATGCTCTGGATTATAATTGTGTGTAGAGTGCATAGAATTCTCCCACAGTGCCATCAGGGACTGATGAATTGTAATAGTGAGCAGGCTGCTCACTGTCACAGCACAGTTATCTGTGAGCAGATTTTCTTCTGCACCAACACCACCAAGTTACTTGTTTTATTTTCTGAACAGAAAACACCCCATGAAGACAAGGTATATGAAAAGTGGAGCAGGCAATTCATAATGGCATCTAACCGAGCATGCCTCAAAGAGATACAGTGTGTTAAACAGCAGCCCTAAGACTTCTGGCATGTGTGACTTCATAAATTTGCTTAATTTTATCTTTAAGAGTGTATATCATTTGATCCTGATAAATGAACTGTAAATTTTTTTAATCATTCATATACTTCTTTATCCTGGTACATAATTAAAAAATTTAGTCAAAACTCTTACCACATATGCATCCTCTGGATTGAATTAAAAGGTACAATTTTCTTCTACATTAAGAAGATAAGAAATATGGAGTACTGTCCAAACCTCACTTAAATCATCAAACATCTTCCTACTGATGCTGATGGCAGCCAGTGGACAGAGTGGAGTTCCCCATGCCTTCCACATTCAGATTTCAAATGGAAGGAGTGTTAGCAAATGTAACCCAAACCAACTGTGCCTGTTAGTGTCCTGTACAGGGAGAAATGGGCTTAGTTTCATTCATAAGATATGTTTGTTTTGCTGATTTTCTTTTTTTTTAGCTGATTTTCTTTCTCTTTAGCTTCTTGGGAACTCAAAAAAAAATCCCTCCAAATCCAGATGTTTTTGTAACAGTACTCAAGATTTTGCAGAAACTACTGACTAACATTTGTACCTGTAAAATGCTTTTAAATATTTCACCAGGGGCTAAGCAGGAAAAATATGTTTTACTTCTGGTGATTCAACCTAGGATTTCATAGCTAGACATCGTTAACACGACAAAATGATCTGTTTCATTTATTTTTTTCATTTATATTTCTCTTACATCTCATTTGTCAGATCTCCAGAGATTTTTCACAGCCACTACTTATTCACCTGAATGCAAGTTTAAGTACTTTGAAAAGTAAAAAGCTTAAGTGATCTTTTTTCCCCTCATGCTTATCTCAATGTATCCTCTGGAAAATTTTTCACCGTTATTTAAAAGAGAAAAAATATCTGTTCTGAAAATAAGAGGACTATTATGGAGGAAAACTAAATAATTCTAAAACAACACAGTAACATTATAAGTAATGCATAAAACAGGTTGAAAATTAGGTGATTTGTTTAACATGCCAAATTTTATTTCAGCACTCAGATCTTCAGATTTTAATTGTTTTTCTTTATTCTTACAATTTATACACATATTTACAACATAAAGTGGTGTGTTAATATTTACAACATAAAGTGATGTGTTAAAGAGAACGTAATCTGAAAATCATTATGGCAGCTCTGCAACAAGATTAATATACACATGACACTGTTTCTACAATAACAAGAGTCATCATGTATTAATTCAGGGAGAGTATTGGTCTCATGTAGTACTACTATTTTGGGATACTTTGATACTGCTCTGGTGTGCAGAGTGCAGTGCTCTGTGCCTTCTGCCCTACTGACTTGATTGCCTTGCTTGTCTCCAGAGCATGCTATCTGTGTCCACAGCAGAAACTACAAGTTTTATTAGCAGGTAAACTGAGGTTCTTCAATATGTTTTATTCCAAAGGAATGCACTTCTGATGCACAGAGCCCATTTGAACAGACTTTCCTGCATTCTTATTCGCTTTCAAGAGAAGAAAATTAGTTTTCACATAATTTTTCTTCTCTAGGTCACACAGGTTCCTATTTCCTCATCTGCTTTATGTTGAGTTATGGATTTCCTTTTACCATTTCCTTTGCATTCTTATCCAAACTGAGTGATTCCAAGTAATTCCTTTAGGTTCACAGCTCTATTGGTGATGCAGAAGTCTGTACTTTGTTGAATATCTGAAGTGCAAATAAATCCATATAAAACCACTATCTTTGCAAACCAAAATATTTTATTATTGTAATATTAGCTACTATTGTCTCTCCTCTGAACATCTGCTCATTTGAGCATTGATCTTAGGGCAAGTAGCACCTCTGTGTGGAAGATGCTGTATATAAATAGGAGTGCTGGACAAACAAAATTATCCTGTAACAAAATTATCCAGTATTGTCAAATCTGCTTGAGTAATTTCCAAAAGCCTGAACTGTAGCTTCTTTACAGTTTGGGAACCAGGCCTTTTCTTTGAAGAGGCTACTGAAGCTCTTGTGCACTAAGTTGGAACACATCTGTCTGTCTTGCTCATTTTAGGCAAACAGAGATCCATTTAATAACCTCTAGCAATTTTTTCATGGTGGCTTTGGAGAAAAATTCAATGCAATCTCCTCTCTTTCCCACCTCCAGAGTCTCATTCCCATTTTCATATCTCACCTTGCAGATGATCCAGCCAATGAAACAGTTTGTATGTCTGTGCTGCAATTTGCATTGCTTAAATTATCCAGGTTAAAAATAAATTGTCTGGATGAAAAACTGTTTTTAACTTGCTTTGTTGCTGAAGTCAAACTATTTTGAAAATACTTTTTTTTTTGTGAGCAGTAGCTTGACATTTATGCTTTCCAGAGAGAACATGTGACATCCAGCATGTTCCTAAATGATTTTTTTCTGGTTAAAGAAATACACTGATAACTCACTTTTTAAAGTCTCTGAACTTTAAATTCTTCAGAGTCTTGGAAAGAAAAGTAACAAATTTGGGGAGAAATAATTTGGTTCACATTGATATTAGTGAACACATCAGAGCCAACAGAATCACTAAGAGTAATCATGCATCCATAGCCTACCTTTCTTGAAAGAGTTGTTCATTTTCTACAAGCCCTCCATAAATCATGGTCAGAAAAAGACCTACTAGTGAATAGAATGCAAAACAAATATTCAGGGTAGGATGCCTTTCAATATATGCCAGAGTGAACATGTCCTTTGGGGAGACAGATAGTGCTGAAGCTTCAGTCATTGTAAGCTGTTAACCACTTGGTAAGCATGGCTGAGACTGCACAAGACAAGAGGGGAGACCACAGACCTGTTACCCATCACCTAGGACATTAGAAGAATTATCAGGGATGCTATGCTGTTATTCTGGCTGTTGAAAAGGTTAAAGTTCAAAAAAACAGTGCTAGAAACATTTATGAACTTCTACTTTGGCTGAAAAATGGAGAGCAAGGGGGCCTGATTACTTCGTTCCTCAAGTCTGCAATCTGCTGCTTCCATTCTGCCATATGACTGATTTTGTGCATGTTACATGCAGCACCTGCTGCTTTCTGTAGTAATTTGGAGAAAGCCAGGAAAACTGAAAACACATTTTTTCCTCCTGACTTCATATTAACTAAAAGCCTATGACATGCAAAACTTCGTGTTGTTACAAGCACTGCTTCTGAGTAATGACCTCTCCCTCTCTCAAGGGGGAATAAAAGTTTGAGCCAGAAACCTGAGTTCCAGATATCTGCTAATCTGATTTTTTTCACATACTCATTTAGAAAATTGTGTCCGTTTGCAATGTATCAGATTTGCTACATTAATGAATTGTGATTTTTTTCTTTGTATCAGCAACTATATGTTGCTCAACACTTAGGATCGGATCTAGAAGTAGTATACGGAAATCCTCATAACAGCAAACATTTTGACAATCTGTGTTTGGCAGATAATAATTATATTTAATTTTTATTTTGTTTATACTGACAAAAATTTGATAGTAACAGGAAATAGATAAAGTAACAAAACATGCCTTTGCTGTATAGAAAAAATATTATAGTTTTATTATCTGGTTCTTCAAAGACAAGCCTAATTCTCTTTGCAATCAGAAACATGTCTCATCAGAATCTTTGTGGATGGACTAAAAAATCTGTGATGCCCAAACTGTAAAGCCACAAACCAGCATGCATAAAAATTCTAGTTCAAATAAAAAACTGCATTATTAAAGCCTAAGGAAAAAAATACTCTCTTGCATTCACAAAACCTATGTGGTCTTTTATTTTTCTTTCTTATACATATAACAAATAGTAGTTTTCATCAGATTAAATTAATTATTAGAAGGCTGAAGTACTGCAGTCTCATAGAGAAAGAAAAAAAATATTTTATTCCACTTCACTGCCTTACTGGACAGAGTGTATGGCTACTCCTGCTGATCTCTTCATCACTGTATGTATAGTTCTATATACATGCTCTCAAGTCTTGAAGTTATGGACTTTCTAATGACTGTATGGATATGATGAGAAGAAAGAAATATGATTAACCACCAAGTCACTAAAAGCTCAATTTGAGAACTCAATGTAAGACCATGCAATAAATCTACTAAGTTGAGAACTAGAAAAAAGCATAGCTTTCCCTTTTTGACAAAGTCAAAGAGTAAGCATATTAAGTGACTAATTTACAGCTATGAGAAATGATAAAAGCCCTCTTGTCTGTAAATGAGACACAACACAGTATTCAGCTTCCTAAAACAAACCTATATTGTTAAGAAAATAGTCTGGATAATCCAGCTAGCACTTTATATAACCTTATATAACTGTGGAAGAGAAAATGTATAATATGGAGCTAAAGATTCATTTAACACCTATGAAAGGATACATTGCTATTCATACTTAATAATAAAAATTCCATTGTATACATAATAATTTCGAACTCTCATGTAGTTTTGGTTTCCTCTGCAACTTTTCTGCTAACATTAGCATGTGTAATATAGGGAAAAGTAGCTCTACAGATTGCACCTCCATTGGCTTTCATAAATTATGCCACTGGTCCAGCCATGGGCTGAGTACATTTCTCTCATGAGAAGTATTGCTAAAATGCCTTTCCCTAAGAGAGCCTGGAGCTGGGCTGCAATGGGACCCCGGGTAGCCAGCAGCAGTGGTCCATCCCCTCCACTCTTTCGAGAACAGGAGCCCGAGTTCTTCTGCCAGAATACATACATAAAGCTGTATCTACTAAATACCACTAACTCTGCTCCAGGTTACCTGCCTTCAGCATCCTTGAAATGAGGCAGTGCCCTTTTGTTCTGCATTAGTAATGCTATTTAATCTTGCAGCAGAATTAGAAAGGAATCTGAATCTAGATAAACACCATGGTACATAACATAATTTGAAATACTTGACTCCAAGTCATTACAACCAAATGCATAATTAAATGCAAGGGTACAACAGATGTTCATGCATGACAAGTGGTTCTTCAGGATAACAGATCCAGGGACAAGAGTGTCCTGCCTGGCTCTCAGCTTCTTCTCCCTCTTCTTAAATGAGGCACAGTATTTCTAGTTGTACTCCACTACATCTCTGCATGCACAGCAATCACCATTACAAAGTCAATATTTCTCAGCAGTGCCACCCAAGAGAGTCAGAGGTATCATCTTCCTGTCACTCAGAAGGATATAGTTGCTGAATCTCTACTCTCAGCTTCTTTTTATAGCAGTTACTATAATTCAAGCTCTATCTTCATGTGTTTTAAAAGGCCTACTATAAACAGATATTTTTAATTTACCTAGTTAGTATTAAATCTAATTTATAGGAAATATAAATGAAGTACTGCATCCCAGAGCCATAAAATCCTTTCATTTGTTTTCTAAATGGCAGAATTTTCTCCAAAATTCCCTTCAACTGAAACAGATTGCTCTAGATAAAAATGTGTTTCTGTGCGTGCAGATACCCAGCACCTTCCTTTGGAATGCTGCTCCACAATGAACTGGCCACAGTGCCAGCTGTCTGTGCCTTCCACAGAAATAGTTGTTTCATAAAGCATTCAACATAGTTTTAGAGTTTTAGAGTTTTATGCCCAGGCAGTTTCAATTTCAAAAAGAGAGTTTGTATAACAAAAAAAAAAAATAATGTTTTGAAGTGAGCAGTCATGCCCAACACTACTTTTAAAGATCATGCCTCTTGAAAGACTCTATGAGGATGGAAATTCAAGTGTTACCTGAAAGCACTGCTTTCAGAATTTTCAGTATTGTAGCAATGTATTTGTTTGTAAAAATATTTAGGGAAGCAATATCTGATCAGAAAATCTTTCTTTTTCTAGACTGTACTGTTGTTCTCTGGTTATATAATCCACATAAACAAGAAAACAATCTTTTCAAAAGTTTTAAAAATATAGGTGGTGGTTTTGATCAGTAAGAATATATAATTTTAAAGGTGCAGAAGCTGAAACCTGTAAAGTATCCACTGTCCACCTCTGTGTAATAATCAAGACTTAGCTCTTAATCTGGCGTCAGCATCAGGAGAAGAAAAAGAAACCAAGATAGATGAAATATACATAGAGAGCCCTACACTTGCATGAAAAGGCCTCATCACGAAGTAATTAATTGCAGAATCACATGCAAAAAATAGATTACAGGCAAATATCCTGATCATTTACCCAAAAAAGCTTACACCCCAGGGAAATAATTTTCTCTGTTCATTGTCACTTTAATATTACCCATCCATCATCTGGTCACCAATTTCAACTATTCACACAGTGCCAAGTCTATTTTCAAGTTTCCACATTCCTTCTGTGTCATTGCATCTTCCCCTTCTCCTGTAATATGCCGACTCTCTTTCTCCTGGCTCTCCAGGCTGGGACACATGTGAAGTAGTTTCAAGGTCCTGAGAGGATGTTTTCATTTCATGGGGTCTTTTTAGTCCATATTCTTTGCCTTTTGTGCTTAGAGAGGTGCTCCATTATTTCCCTGAGAAGATGATATTATTGAACAAGTGTGTAGACAATTATCTATGAAGTCTTTATGTACCCCTGGGTGGGATGACACTGACTAATGTCACCTTCTTGGGATACTAATTCGTCTCTGTTTACTCACTTACAGGAAGATAGAAATATTGTTTCTAATTTCCATTAACAGGAAATATTTTCTGTTTTAAAGTTTCTGAGAACCTCTGGCCAAAATTGCGTTCCAGCTTACTGTCATATGAACCTGGATTTTTTCCACTGAGTTAAAACAGAATGTAACTTTCTGCTCTGCTTTCCTTATGAAGATCCTTTGCAAAATCCTGTGTAATATTATTTAGGCAGGGACACTGTTTTCTGGAGAGTATTTTATGTTGTGTAACTGGCATTAGGAGCACAATGTAAAGTTACTTTTCAAAGGGTATGTGAACTGATATTACATCTATTTTCTTGACCAGCTGTATCCATTCCAAAGAGTTCTTCAAGGGTTTTTCTTGTGAAATTGAGGAATGCAAAACATATTTGCCTTTTACTTGACTTCTGCCTTGACTGTTCCTGTTCTTTTATTTCTATGTTCCCATGGTTTGTTACCCTAAGAAAACGGGGATAGCCTTGGCAAAAATGGCAATATTAAAAATAATATTAAAAAGTTATCCTACTGTAGTTGCAATTTTAAAAGAGATTTTCCACAGCTCAGGTAATTGTCAGGGCATGCATCTAAATTTTGTTTTCTTACCCCAGCTGAGGCTGCAGTACAAGTCTTTATAGGTTCAGTCATCACTTTCAGTAAACTCAGCTGACAAAAGGTACATAGGTAAATAAAGCATAGGAAAATAGAAGACTGCTAGAGGGGAGATTTATTTTGATTTGGTTTATTTTTCTGTTTGTTCTCTATTAAATCCATCTCCTTATTTGACTTACTGTAATTATTAATCTTTTTAATACAGAATTATCCACCATTAACTAATGCTACCTTTAAACGAATATTATCAAAAGGAACTGAGATCCAGGACATAGTGAGTTATGAAGACTGAGTAAGAAAACTGGTTGTGCCAGAAAGTAAGCAGTTAAAAGTTAGAAAAAGAAAAATAATCAATGATACTCTATCACTTTTATTCCCATACTCAAGTCATCATCAGCAGAACAACCTTCAGCCACATGGAAAGGCATCTTCTCTGAACTGCTTATATAGGATCCCTATCCTAATGATTCTTATCATTCAACCCAATGGAAACTAATATGATTGTAATTTCATTTAGTCAAACTATTTTATCAAGAAAGCACAGTTCAGTGGTGTTTTCATCTGCATTATTGACTTCTTATCATTATCTACAACTTGGTTTTGTCCTGGACCAGCTAGCATGATGACTTATACTGTAAACTTTGGAGATTAATCCATATTGATGACTATGCCCAAAAGGTCAGTTTTGGTGAAGACACTATGGCTTTGTTAATAAGAGTTTAGCAAATAAATGTGTGTCAGGACAATTGGTCAGAGCAAGAACAGTGAGTCAATCACCCATTTAATTTATTAGTAGAAGAAGGGCCAAAATCAACTAGATCTCATCAGAAAACAAGCAAAACTGCTCCATTTCTTGCCACAGAATTTGGATATTTTTTCTTCAGGCTTTGGTTTCAAAAAAATTATGACATATAACAGGAAAAGTTGTCTCTGATTCTGTTGATGCCCTTCAAAAAATCTGAAAATAAAACCCAGTGTTAAAACCTCTTCTGGATGCAGCCACGAAGCAAGAAGGGAGTGCACACCAAACCTTGCTGGAGGTCAATGCACCTTAAAGAAGTAACTTTGTCTATATGTGTATATATGTGTATATATGTGTATATATGTGTACAGGAGGTTGGTGGGAAATGGGCAAACTGACTCCTGGTTAAAAGTAATCTACATCCTCAGTATCATTTGCTGGCCCGGAAAATCATGTCCTTCTTCTTGATCATTGTTTTGCTAACTTGCTTCTTCTAATGTCTTAGTTATTCCATATTATATATATATGTATATAAAATAAGAAGTAGAAAGTATTAAATAATAACACTTGAATGTTACTGTTTTAATAATATTACTGATACCATGTTTTAGTCAGACTTCCAACAAGTCTGTTGTACCCTGAAATAAGAAATTCTTTTAGCTTTAGTTGGCTAATTAGAATTTTTACTGGCTTTGTTCTCTGCAATTCTCCCTATAAACGAGGCTTCCATATACAAATTCTTATCTCAACTTCTTTTATCTTGGCCAAAGAGAAATCAGGCATTAAAAAAACCACAATAGAGGCATATAAAGAATGATATATAAAGTTGTATATTTTTTTTCTGGTGGTAGAGTCAATAAGAAGTGAAAGCAAATGCCTCTATTATCTAATTTCACTATATTTATATATAGAAGAAAAGATCAGATATAAACTAAGTATTTTTAAAAGGGTGGGTCTCTGAAATGGAATGCTGTTTCTTTATCCATTCAGTGGAAAAATTAATCCAGAAATTTTCCTTATTTGCCAAGGCAGTTTTACACAGATCTTGATACACATTTTATGCTCTCTTCTGTGCCAGATGGGTAGAATATTTTTTTTTTAAATCACATAGAAATGTATTTCTGAGCCCACTTCCTGATGGGTTTTAGAAAGATATATATTTGGCAATTGTGTTGTGACATTTTGTTATTATTAACATTGGAGAAAAAGAAACAAAATCCAAGTACTTCCTTTGGCAAAATGATGACATTTCCATTAGTGTTTCCACTGACAGCAGTAACAAAAAAATTTAACTGTAGTATTAGTCCTGGCTCAGTGCTTCTCACCAGCATCAGTAGAAACATACTACTTACCCACAGGGTTTTGTTTTGATATGAGAAGGTGTTGGCTGCAGCTGTGATTGTGCTGCCCATGTGCCTGCCTAAGCTCAGTGCTTCCCTTTTCTGCTTCCCTCCCTGCTAGAGCTGAAGGGAAGAACCAAATCCATTGCAACAACAGCAAAAGCTATACCAGCATAGCTCTAGATTCAGCACTCAGGAGAGAGGTTCCAAGAAGAAAATAGGTTGCCTTCACTTTACCCACAACTTTTCACTTATTCCTGGGATATTCCCAGACAGACTCTTCTCCCAGAAACCAGGGAAACACAAAGCCTTGCTTTTTCCCACCTCTGCCTGTCTAAGAAACTGCCTTCTTTCTTTCTGACTGAAGGCTGCCCTGGAAATATATAACTACTAGAATATGGATGCTTATCAGCTTGCAAACATAAATGGAATTTTTGTTTTGTTTGCATTTCCTTATACTGAAGAAAAGTAACATGGCTTCCTGTTAACTGTGGTGTTGTTTTATTTTCCTGTGCCAATTATTCTTCTATAAATAAGTCACCTTAGTTGCCCTCCTACCAGCTTTCACACTTGCCCTTTTGCTCTACAACTTGTCTAAATTTAGTCCACAAATGCCTCTAGTATCTAGGCTAAATGCTGAACTAGTTAATTTTAGTAGAAAAGCTCATTCTTTTTCAAAAGTAAGTAAGCAGAAGCAACATAGTAGCAAACTCCTTCTTTTAATCCAATCCTTGCTGTCATGGACTGGTTCTTCACTTTTTTTAATCTGTGTGTCTTGCCCTATGAATCACTTGTTTCCTGATTTTCTTTTTTGTCTTTTTGCTCATCACCTTTTTCTTACTACCTGTTGCTACTTTTACATTCAGAGCATTGTAGCAATTTATTTCAATTTCTAAGCATAATAAAACTTGTCCATCCAAATTAATCTCGATGCTTTTAAGCAACTGCAACCCACAATGACAGACAATAACAATTAAGCCATTAAGCTATTCTATCAACTTGTAACCCAAAGAAATTAAGAAGCTTGTATTGGTACTGACTTCCAACTCTCTAAATGTCAAAACTACTTTTTTTTTTTTTTTTTTTTTTTTTTTTAATGGAAAGGATAATAAATACAAAACACTCATCTATTTGTCATGGTATACTTGAGTAATTGTACAAAGACACTTCACATTTATGATATTTCCATCTGTCATTTGGACAGTGAGGAATAACCCCTCAACCCCTAAAGTGGTTGCTCTATGCAAGTGGAATTCACAATGCAGGGAATGTCTGTTGCCTCAGTTGGCCCTGAGCTGGTTTACCATATGGCAACACTATCTGCTTTGCTTATCAAGTGTAAGTCACAAGCAATTAATGGTCAACAAAAGGGAAAAAGAATAGGCAAGTTTTTACAGCTGATTCATTAAATCATAAAATCACACAGAGTAAAAACCACACTCTTTTACTGCACTTGTTCAGACAAAAATAAAGGTTAAAGCTGAGCTTTAGTAATGCTCTACAGCTTCAGTATAACTCTGTTTGTTCTGACAAACAAATTAAGAAAGCTCCAGTTCTAGCAGTGAGTTTTCAGGGTCCATTCATTCATATGTCAAAGCATGCAAACATTTGGATAGGCTGAATAATAATTAGAATTTTCTGGCCTAATTAAATTCAGAGCTGAGCTTATAGCACTTAATTTTAATGGCCAAAAACAAAATCAGATTTTTCAGGAATGAGAAAAAACACCATTAGGGTAAGCTTAATGGGAATGGAGGAGTTATCCAACATTAATTTCAAACTTTACTTTTTGTCTTTCATTTTTGCAAGGTATTAATTTTCTTTTCAAATTTCTTCATGTGTATCTCCTGAATGCCTCTGTCATTCTCTACTTCTCATCTCTGTGTCTCTGTGATCTTCATCTTTGAAGATGAAGGAGCTGCATAAAGTTTTTTAAAGATATATGTGTATATATATATATATATATAAAATTATATATATAATTATTTTTTTCCCATGCTAGTCCAGAATTCATGTTGCAACCCTAGGAATTTGTGTTGACATTTCACAATCATTCTTCATTAATTTTTTACAAAAACTAGTTTTTTCCCTGGCTTGCTGGTATAAAAACTGATAATTATGTGTGTAAACTAGTTCATACAAGACAATTAGAATTATTTTTGAGACATCATGGGGAAAAATAATGGAGCAGAGGAGAGTATGTTTTTAAAATATGGACCACTGAAGTGGCACAAATAAAGAGTGAGGCAACAGTGAAAGCAGATAGCACATATCCCACATGCCAAAATAATGATTTGTTAACCTATACTTCAGGAAGAAGACAAAGAAAGGAACTAAATATGTATTCTATGACCAGCAGTCTACCAAGGTCAGTATGTAAGTAAGCATGTGCTTATGCAATAAATGCTGTATTTGTCAGTTCTGTAATAGCAGAAGACTTTTCTTCTCCTTAATTTTTCCTATTCTAATCTTCAGAGTTGTATTTATTGTTTAGTATAATATGATCCATAAGCAGGGAAAAATCATTTTCTCATATGTACCTCACTAGCAAACCTCATCCACATTAAGCTATTTCTAATGTAAATAAAGAAACTATTATTAGAAGTGCATTTGGTTTTAATTTCTTTCAGAAGTACCTGAAGATAAAATTTGAAGTCACACTATTTATTTTCTATTTGCTAGTTTTTAAATTTATATTTTCAAATACTTCTGCAATGAAAAAATCACCCTGGAGATAAGGGATTCTTCATGCCACAACAGGAAGGATGATGGAATTAATTTTAACTGTAGGCTTAGGAGTGAAAGTTTAAAACAGATCATTTTTGTGAAAAGTAGGCTAATATAACAAAATTTGATTTTAACAGCATACATATTTATCATCTGAATTAGTTCCACTACCCGGGAAAATGTCCAAAGACATTATCAGGAAAGAAAACTCTTTCCTGGACCAGCCCACACCTCAGGGGAAATGTTACTCAGACAGAGGTCATCCACCTAAATAACCTCCAGAGCTCCTTGAGTCCTCTCTGAAAAAATTTATCTTTTCTGTGACATTTATCCATCTCTGAAAAATCAATATTGAAACCAGATCATACACTACTATGAGTAAAAATAATTTAATAATTTTTAAACTGTTTTCTAACTAAATCAAAGAAATTCATCCAGTCAGGAAGCAAAATCAACATTCACCTTAACTACTTTAACCTTCAAATAAGGCAATAGAAAAGCACCAAAAAGAAGTTCCAAGAAAAGGAACTTCCTATGTGCAAAAAAGAAACATACAATAAAATCACAGTGAGCTAATAAAATTTCACTGAAGACAGAAAAGATGCTAATACCTGTGATGTTGTTCTTTGAATTTTCAAGCTCAAAAAATTGGACCTCAGTTTTCTGGTATATAGTTTGTTCTTTTCTTTTTTATATTTTCATGAGACAATGACACCAGGCATTCTACGTTTGAGGCCACTCTAGATATTTCTACTGGTGCCACAGTTTTTTGAAATAAGTGATTACAATGGGATGACTTCTTCTTTGTAATTACAAAAATTTTTTTTCATTTTTTTATGATTGTGAAAAGTGGGTAAATATAAAAATAAAATATAAAACCTGAAGTTAAATACTCAAAAAGTGAGTTTGGGCATTTATTTTTCTTGTTGTTGTATTTTTTTTCATTCATTTATTAACTAATGGTCCAATTATGATTTTAGGAGAGAAACATTATTGTATTGCAACTGAAAGTGATCATACTGGTAAAATTAATAAGCTTGAAATGGAGTCAGTCTAAAACAATGACAATTGCCATTACTTTTACTAGTCACTATGGTGATATTGTATATAAATTCTGTTTCTAATTTATGTTTGGGGATCTGGAAGACATACTGAGAAGTACTTGAGAAAACTATTTACAAATAATAATTTTCATCCTTCGAAGCAAATTTAGAGATTATAGAAAAATTAAAAAACAATGCAGCCAGCTAACAAAAATAGAGTTCTCAAAATGACTTCTAAAAAACTTTTTGGACTTCAATGCTTTGAGAATTCATTTTTCAATACCACTGATTAACTGTCTTTAATGTAAACAAAAGATACTAAATATCTGAATTTTAAATGCCCACATAAGCAAAACTGTACCATGTTTTAACAAAGTCAGTGTAAGGAATTTAAATACTATGAGAAAAAATCCATATTTAAGTATTTATCTATTTTAAATCTGGCATTTAAGCAAGACGATTCACATACTATAACTCTTTTCTATGCATTTGTTTCAGATAATGAAAAATAAGAAAAGTTAGCTTTCAAGATTTAAGAATTCAGCAAGTATTAGCATCTGGTTTACCTTTTTTTTTTTTTTTTTTTTCATTAATATTATACAGGTTTTTATCACTGAAAAAATATGCACTGATGGACCTAGGAACATTATGGCAGAATCACTGAGGTGCCACAGAACCAAAAATGTGAGTCCAAAGTTCCATTTTCTCCCCATATTACCTCCAAATACCAATGATCCAATGATCCCCTGCTTGAGCAATCCAAGGCAGCCAGACACAATGCTCTCCTCATCCCAGCAACCAGTTCAGTGATGGAATTCAGCTGGACTGGCTCCATGGCCATTGCTTTGATTGCTTTGATGGGCTTGAATTAGGCTGGAGATCAGGCTGCTGCCATCACATCGCTGTTTCATATCCTTCCATTTATGAAGCAAATTTAATCAGCTTATTCCAGATCACAAGCAGGCAGGCAAACTTATACTTGAAGATTGTGCTAACCTGTTGTAAAATCATGGGAGAGGAGTTTTGACCTTAGTTTCTGTAGGTGTCCCCTGCTGAACTGTGTCAGGCTGCACTTGCTGTCCAGTGTTCAAATACATATTTTGCTTGCTGCAGGGTGTGTTACATTATAGCTGTTACAGCTGTTCACTGTTTTCCTACTATTTATTACAATGGAAGAAAATATTTTCACTGAAAATACTTCTTTGCTTTTTGAAAACATTTTAAAGAAGGAAACAATGTGGTAGTTTAATGATAAAAATACTCATTTATAGTTAGTTTTCCTTCTTTCTTGTCTTTTAGTATGTTTATACACACACACACACACACATACACATTTATGTATGTATAAAGCAATTATCAATACAGCCTCTGTAATTATTCCTCTTCCTAATAAATTAACCTTGGACGTCTCTACTGTACTGCCTTCTGTGCACCTGTGAGGCCATAAATTAGTCACAGATGTCCTGAAAAGATATCATCACTGTCATTTGTCATGAAATATCACTTCTCTTGATCTGAAGAATTTACTTCTTGACAGGTCAAAATTTCTACCTCTATAAATCCTATTCAAAGGTCAAGCCCAGACAGGTCTCCTTTCTCCTGAAATGGAGTAACTAACTTCCTTTTTGATGCCAAGAATCCCTCTGTGCTGGGTGTGGAGACTTTGGTGCTAGACAGTAAGAGCCAAAACAGTGAGCACCCAGGGATTCCAACTGTCTTGTAGTTACCCAGAGCAAGGTAAAACACAAAAGATGGAGGCAGATGAGTATTTTTTAAATTCTAGAGCCACAGTGAGGTGTTTCTGATCCCACATTCTCACTACTGGAAGATAGACATAGTAAAAGAAACATTTTGTGAACAGAAGTATCTAAGGGGTTTTTGGCCCACTTCATTAATTTCCATTGGAAAAGGGAAATAACAAATGAACATGTTTTCAAATTAAGCTTTGTCAGCAGTCAGATCTAGCTTGGGACCAGACACTAGGGATAGGTCCTTTGTTAGTGTGACATCTAAACTATATATCCTCACCTTGGAACATTTTCCAGGAAATCATTTTCCTGGAAATCAATTTCCAGGAAAATATTCTGAAAATCATAAACATTTAAAATCTGAGCTTAGATGCTTTGGTTTTCAGCCTTTCACTGCTACATCACGCTTACTTTTTCCTCTCAAATGATGAGTCTCAAGTACTTTTCTTCTAAAGTTTCAAAAGATTTTTCTTATTAACACAGTCAAATGTCTATATCCAAATAAACCAGAATTTGACCTGAAACCAGCACATAATTGGCAGAACAACTTGGGACCTAATGATGCTACACTTTGTCCTTATAAAATTTATCATTAATGTAAAACAACAAATAGCAGCTGGTTCTTATTTACAGGGCAGCCTGTTCTATGAGAAGTAGACATCTGACTTAGAGAATGAAAAGAGTTCTATTCATTTCCTAGACCTTCCTTTCCCTCTTCTCCTTCTCAACATGTTTTACTGTACAAAACTACTTGGAAATGTTAGTCACTCTCTGAATAGAGCTGAACTGATTTAAATTATCTTTAACAGCAAATTACCTTCAGGGTAACCAAAGTCAAACATCTCTTAAGAATTAACTTGTTGTACTTAAGTTTGTTGTTAACTAAAGACAATTCTATTCCAGCACGTGGACACAATATCTGTCCAGCATCATACTCCTTTTACGTTTTGCCTTTATTTTGCATGAAGAAAAATTCTCATCCAATACTTATATCTGATTGTAGCTTTGATTTCTTAGAAGATTATTGGCATGTTCCCAGAGCCACAACTTCAAACAAAACCGTGATGATTCATTTTGGTGAGGTTCCAAGTAGGTGAATTTAAATGTCATGATTTTTGGTCAATATATACTGAAGTAGGACAGAGAGAAATCTGAACATATTTAATCAGAGCACTGTTGTGCTGATGAGGGAAGTCATAAACAGTTGATTCCAAGCTGGGAACACAGTGCCAAACATTTGTATCTGGGACAGGACTGTACGTTCCACCAGTGTTCTGCAACAGGGAGAGCATTAACACAGGGAGTTCAGTACTAGTAGAAAAACCTTCCAAAAATGAAAGAAGTCAGGGCAGGGGGTTGGAAAGTGCCTGGAGGCTGTTGTGCTTTCAGAAAAGAAGAAAGAATTACTTCCCTAATCTGGGACAACACTGTGTAAAATTATTTCCGATACAATCCATGCAGAATAGAAGAAAGGCAAAGAATTCCCGAGGGACATTTTTTTTCATCATACTCAAAATAAGTCATTTTGAGTGACAAATAACTGAATTCACTACAATTAGCATACATCCTCTACACTGGCAACAGCTTCAAACTGTGGGCTGTATGAGCACTGTATACCTGCCATGTTACTAAAAGTTTTGCTAAGCATAGGAAGGAAATGATACTGCTTTGATGTTACTTTTGGCTTTCAACCCCAGGACTTGGATGGAAAAGGACTGTAATAATAATTTAACCTTCTTATAGGGATTCAAATCCATATTTCTCAGCAGAGTGCCCTTAATCACTCTGTGGTTCAGGAAAGGAAGCACACTCCACATGCCTACTGCTGAAATTGCTCCAGGATTCACTGGTGGAGGGAAGAGAGGTCAGAGAGCCAGATGGGAAACAGATTTTATTCCTGTGGTAAGGCATTAACCTTGGAGAAACACAGTCCCTCTGCTAATGTTTGCACTATCACAGGGTGCGGGTGGAATGCATGTCTCCTTCCAGGCTGCAGTCCCAACATCTGGGATCACGGCCCAGATCCACTAAGTGCCATAACTAGGAAAGTTTTGTACTGAGTCAAACTACTAAGTTCAGCACCTTAAACACCAAGCACAGAGTCACACTTTCTCATGTCTGGCTTTAGCTACCTTTTGATCTTTCACTTTCAGCTTGTAGGACAAAGTCTTTCCTAAACATTGCCTTTATCATCTAAACTATCATGGGATTTGGGCCACTTTGTGCTGAGCAGACAGAGCAACCTAGATCTTGATCTTCCAGAGATGAAGCAAGGGTGCAGATGCAGCTTGGTGATAAATACATTTTGGATTATATTCAAGTTTTGGGTCATCTTCCTGATATTTCAAATGTTCTTCACTCAGTGACTGGAGGGTCAATGAGGTTCATCCAGGATTTTAACTCATTTGGAGTCCATGCTTACACTCTGCAGAGCTCCATGCTACCTTACTTATAGATGTCTGCATCTGTATCCTATGCCTTCTGCTTTTATTCAGCACAGCACTTATGCATAATTCCTGATTAAAACATTCCTATGCCATGAACTTAATTTTCCTAAGTTTGCAGGTCTTCATGGGTTCATTTGTACTGCTAAAGTTCATCTTACTTCTAGCTCTAAAACAGGACTCTTCCTCTCGAGTTGCTTCTTCTGATGTTCTGGTCTTTGGCCAACCTGTAGTCAAATATGCTGAAATTTATGCAGGTTGCTTAAAATCTATTTAAATTAGTAAATTGATGAAAAGCAAAGCAAAGTCAACACTTTCCCTTAGCATATGGTATGTTTTCTGCTATCAGGCTGTTTAAATTACAGAATGTCTGGTCTATGTCTTCTATTTCTTAAGAAGCACTTAGTTCAAGTAAACAGGGGCATTCAGCAAAAATTAATCTAAATAAAACACTCCTTGATTTACTCCAAAACTACAAATTAGAATAAAGACAAGTCTATATTTTTTCAAGTCTCTCTTTTGACTGGTAAACAATAGCTCTGTGGGCCAGATTCCCCTTCCCTCAATTAGAGCCGAATATTGTTTTGAATTCAGATGACCACACACAAATTGCTCTGGTCTAGTGCCCAGATAGTACTTATATTTCTTTTGGCAATTCCTTACAGAAATTTGATTTCTGCATTTTCTATCTTGCTTGTTATTTGAGAAATTATCTATTTCTCTATGTAAACTAATTACCTATTTACTAATTTACTAATTACCTATTACCTATTTCTCTATGTAAACTAATTTTTCTAAGGGAATATTTTTACACCAAATTTCTACACAAAAAGATCTTTCTTTTACTTTTATTTCTCTCGATTGAATATAATCTTACCCTTTCAGTATCTTAGATTGAGGGTTTTGTTGGATTTTGGCATCAAAATTCTGCCCTCTTACAAAACCTATGGGTAGTTGAAAACCATCATTCATCAACATGAGTAGGAACACGAATCCTAAAATTAATGTCAAAACAGATGCCTGTTGTGATAATTTCGGATTTGCATAGTCAAAAATCTTTTTTGTGTGTCCTATCCTACAGCTTTAAAATAAATAAATAAATAAATAAATAGATGTTTAAGCTAAGAAGGGAAAGGGAAGTTTAGAAAAAATTCTATTCTTAGGATATCATGTTGGGTAGCTGAGAATGATGCTTTGCTCAGTCAGTAGCTTTTAGAGATATCTTAGTATGAGCCATATTGGTTATTCTTAAGTTCCTTGCTGGTTTACAACTTATGTGCCTAGTTTCAAGAACTGTAGCTGTTGTGTTATTTGGGCAATTACTCTAGACCTTGACCTCAGGATCTGCTACTAAAATTAACCAAAAAGACCAGCTATCAGCATTGTGTGATATTTTAGAGCTACAACTCTAGCAAATTGCAAGTGATTTTTAATGCCTTGCATTCCTTTTAAAACAAAACAGCCTTTTGTTCTTGCAGTGGGATGCAAAGAGATTGTCCTTTTCTTATTCTTTTAAATGACACAAAAGCCTAATTTTAATTATTTACTTATATCTCAGTGACTTGCAGCAAATGTTGGCATTTAAACCTTTGTGGACTGAGAGTTTTGCCCAGAGGTGGCAGAGAGACAATAAGGATTTGTTGTTTTGAAGCTGCTGTATGTGGAACAGCCTCTAGATTTTTCACACTGCACATATTTAATAAAAATGGTACATGTGCTAGTTAACATGATCTATGTCAGGTACCACAGCTATAAACCATTGTATCAGCTATAAAGCTGGTAGTCAAACAGTAGAGCCTTGTTCAGAAATAAACTGAGGTGCTCGTCAAACTCCTAGGGAGCGAACACATTCTGTTAACAAAATGCTCATTAGATTTTACAATTATTCCATACGAAAATGAACAGCAAGGGAATGAAGCCTTGCGGAAAAAGTGATGGTTCTGATACAAATTGCAGCTTAACTAGTAATTGATACAAACATGTACCACATAGTTTAATTTGCAATAGAAAAATGAACAGAATTTTTTAAAAGCCTATTTGGAAAAGACATGCTTCAGCAAACTGCCACTGATAGGTAATTTTAAAGGAATCTAATTGAGCTGAATGCACTAGGACCAAATTTTCACAGTAACTATATTTGACAGTTCCAACAAATATCCTCCATCTGAATCAAAGAAGTAATAATAATGTTAAGAATAACAAAAATAACATAACAGGAACAAGAACAAAAAAAATAAGAGCAACAACAAAAATAATAATAATAACAATAACAAAAATAATATTAATGCCTCAAACTCAGACCCAAAATGGGAATTTCACTTGTATAAAAGTTTCTGACCTTCAGGTTTGAATTTGCTCTGAAAAGCTCATTATCAAATGCTTGCCAGTGCTGAGAAAAAAACACTGGGGCTAGTCTTAACCATTACAGATATACTATCTGACCTAAAAGAATGTAATTTTGCTGAAGCTAAAATATGAGAATGATAGCAATGTGGTTTAGTTCTAATGCACTCTGGCCAAGGCTAAGCAAGTAAGAATTTCAGAAAATCAATTCAGCACTATTGAGTTCAAGCACAAAATACTTCATATCAGTGGCATACACTATCTGTATGTAATTTCTAAATCAATCATGGTGCTGAAGTATGACCAGGTTTTAATAATGTGGATGGATCTGTTTAAAAAATAAGCAAAGCCACACATAATGAAAAAATGTATTATATTTCTTAGTTTTGGTTTGGGTTTTGTTTTTTTTTAACGGAAGCTTGTTCTCATACACCAGAAGAAACCTGAAAAGCTACCTACCATTAAAACTATCATTTACTGGATCACTTCTCACTGGTTATTAATGATCATCTTATTCTAACTCAAATAATTGTTTGGAACAGCTGTTCTGCCTTCCCCCTCTGTCTGAGGGGAGAAGTTTAAAAAATCTCACCCTCCCCACCCTTGGTAAAGCTCCAGAAGTAGATTTGGTTGAAAATTTTCAAGGCTATAGGAATTGTAACATAAACAACAGTTACAAATAATCTGTGAGAAACATAGCAAATCCAGTCTACTTTTACCACTGGCAACCCTGTCATATAATCTCCTCAGTAAATTTGTCCAGCACCATCCTAGAACCACCTATAATCCTAGTTTGTCTAGGTACTGGATGCTTCAAAACATCATTTCAGTGGATAGTAACCTTTTGTTTTCCAGAATATTTTAACTCATTTACAGGTTTCTAAATCATCTGTGTCTTTGTATTAAAGTATTTTTTATTTACATCAAATAACCCAAGTTGTTTAGTAATGAGATGCCCAACATGGACCCATGTCCATCTAATGCAAGACAAAAAAGTTGCAATTGATTTTCATCAGTTTCATTGAGTCTTCAATGAGACTTTATGTGCACTCTTGCCATGCATAAAGTCTGTGGAGAAAGAGAATCAATAGAAACAAAAAAGAATCTGTAAACAAAGAAGCAGATACATAAATAAACAGCCCAAATAAATTAGCTTAGCTACAGCAGTCTGTTTTCTCCAAATATATAAGCTTCATACACTGTGAAGCAGCTTTCTGATGGAAATGCAGAACATAAAAAAATGTTTTATATGTGTGTCTGCATGCATTTATACATATAGAAAAAATATATTTGTATATATGCATGTATGGGTTCGCACAAAGCTATATACCTACATACACAAGGATACATATATGTACACATTCACACACATAAACATGTGCACATGTAAACATAGGCATAAATATACACAAGCATAAATATGCACATTCATATTTAAAACTATTTTCACATACATAGATGCATGCTTAAGCAGAAAAGTACATAAGTATTTTTTTATGAACTGTATGAAAAAATATGTAAGTACTCTGTTGTTGATCAAGAAAATATTTTCTGCAAAGGAGAAAACAAAGGCCCGGACACATTCTTTTTCTTCAATTAGTACATATTACATACAAGTTTATCTACTTACAAATACAAATCTGTGCCTTGAACTCAGAAAGAAAGTTTGACAAACCAGACAAACCCCAGGCTACAGATGGAATATTGTCGTTGCACACTTCCACAAAACCTGTTGGAGAGTTTTTGGAAGCAAATGGACATGTGAGCAATCCTGACTATTCAGCTTTAGCCAGAGTAAGCTAAGGGCCTTGAGGCCCAGCTGCAAGGTTATTAAAAGATGAGCTACAGGCAAAAGATAAGGGAGCTGGCAGCAGAAAAGAAAAATAACAGGATGGGAAAGCATCTCATAAACACATAAAGAGTTGTATTTAACCAGTTAGATAGTGCCCTGTAGCATATTAAAAATGCGTTGTACCAATCAGCAATATGCTTATATTATGTTATCTAAAGAGGCGTGGGTTTTGAGCTCTACATAATGCTGTGTGATTTCTAATAAAAAAGGAGAGCTGTGTTTCAACCATATTGGTTTTTGCCCACAGCCTCCAATTTTTTTGCGCTCTTCCCAACAAAAAACAAGTAATTTATTTTTAAAATATATTTAAGTTCCTCTTTTTACTGTTTAACACTCTGACTTGTCTGTACTTTGACCTATGAAACACTGAACCTTTTAGTTGTGAAGTGCAAATGTGACACCCAAACTCCAGCAACATACTTGAAATTTCAAAGTCAAACACCACATGGTACAAAATTATGGCCAATCTCTACTATCATTAAAAGGAGTCTGTAATGAACTTTTTCAATATTCTATCTGTGTGAGCCAACCACCTTTCTACACCTCTGACTTTTACAGCTCTACTATCATGGAAAGTATTTTCCCCTTCCTCTTTTTTCACTTAGAGTGAAACACACCCATGTGGTTTTTTCACACTCTTCTACAGGGGAAAACACAAAAGGTATATGTATTGGTATTCCAGATTTGTTTCTCAAGTGGACAAGAAAACTTCACAAAAGGTGTCTGTGTGGTTCACAATAATGTGGATGTGAATTCTGTTACTCTACTGAAAAGGATTCCTGTGTGAAACTGCAGTGTCCCAACATGGTGGGCTGGAAAAGATCTTTTTTCCCACTATATTATCCCACATAATCTTGAAAATGTGGGACCTTGAGGTCTGTTCCAGTGATGAGGTCCTCCAGCCCGAGGTCATCATTGAGCAGAGTTTTGAATAGATTTACCACATCCCTCTGGTACGGATGAAAACCCTGTTACTCTTTTTGTGCTGTAACAAACACTTATTACTTTGTATCTTGGACCTTGGTTATTTGGAGGATGTTTCTTTTGTTTTTAATATCTCTAGTACTTCCTCACCTCTAACAGAGATCTTGTATTAGTCTCCTTCTCCACTTCCATGTCCATGGGCAGCTTCTTCAGTGTTGTACAGACCCCTGAACAGAGAATGTGTAGTGTAAAATGATAGTTTTCTTGCTGTAATAACTGATTTTTTTTACTCCATTTCACCTTCTTAACTCTGTTATCCCCTGGTACATAAATACACATTCTGAGGTCAGAAAATCCCATATCTATCACAAACTCTAGTTGTTTGGACAGAATTTGGAAGATCATTAATCTGGCATTGAGCCGATAGGTTTCCCAACTGCTTTCATACTCAGCTCAGCATGAATACTCTTCTCCTTTAACATATTTTCGTATGTCTTTCATTAATTTTATTGGAAGACAAAAATCTAAGGATCTGGAATTGAGATTCAGTTAAAAAATAGAGTTTGGGTTCAGTTTGGCTTTATATCCAAAGTTCTCTGCATTTGAATCTAAACTGAGAATTACAATCTACCTTGGTTTTTAGGCATAATAGTAAAATTGGTATATCAATTCAAAATAATTTCTATACTTAAGGGGAAAAAGGAAAATTAGATTTTACTTCTTAATCTCTTTGAGTAAAGCAAATATTCTTTGATTATGCTCAGACCAAAGAACCTGAAAATCTGCAACTCAGACTTCAAGGCTGTATTCCACCATTTAAACATTTAACATAAAACTCATTGTCCTAATCTTACACTGCTTCAGAAATTTAGAAAGCTCAAGGTGCCAAGTATTTTACATTAGATTATTCAACTTGGAGTAGGAGACACAACCAGGCTTGGATTCATTATTCCAAGTTCTGGGATGCTGCTCATCACACGTTGTTACAACTATGTTCTCCATTTTATTTTTTGGTACCAAGCAAAAACACTTCACATTCCTTTGATATAGGGTTTTCTCAAATCTGGATTCAAATTTTCAACTATACTTAAGCTGTATGGAAACCACTGATGCAAGAAAATATAATTGTTATTATTTTTAAAATCCCAAATACAGTCAATATCTTCAAAGAAGTCAAAGTAAAAAAATATTACTGGAAATTTAACAGCATAAAAAATAGAGCAATGAAATTTTAACAACTTAAACTGAAATTAATTTTATTGGTTATTTTTTATGTGAATGTATTTTGTATTGCTAGCCAGAGGTTTCAGCATAGTTAACTTTTGTAAGTCATGGAAACTATATGATATCATCCTCTCTTGGGAAATTTCTGTATTTTTGCTGACACAAAAGGCTCAAAGGGTTCTTTTAAAGTGCTAAAAGACATCTTAACTTTGAGATTTTTTAATTGGAAAATCAAAAAACTTTAAAGTTACACGTCCTACCAATCATACTTGAAAAAAAAACTGTACCAAGTGCAGGAAAAAACTATTAAACTTAATTTTTTTCTATTAAAGAAGGAAGATGCAATCAGAAATTAAATCCTTTCCATTTTGGTGTTGTACTGCCTTCCTTACAATCTCCCATTTTTAAAAACTGATGGGATTTTGCAGCCTTATGATTTCTGATAGCACTCCCAGAGAGGAGAGTCACTGTGCTGAAGTGGCCCTCCTGTTCTTCAGTCTGGACTGGTGAAGCATTTGGAAAAAGCAATTAAGGATTCATTAACCAACCATTACCCTTCCTTCTCTATTTTCAAACCAAACTCATGAAACTTTTTTTAGAAAAAGCTTGGAATGCTCTTAATTTCCATTAAAATTAATATAATTTTGTCCATTTCCACCTGTAAACAGTCCATAAGCAAGCATGTGGGAAGGCATCCTGAAGAAAGACCTGCTTGAGGTATTTTTTGGCTCATGTGTATGCAAAACAGAGCCAAAACTCTTACAGATGCATGGAAGACAAGGACTATGATATCCATCCCTCTTATTTTTGCAAGCATATAATATTTTTCTACAACTGATCTAATCACCCTGTCTACACAGTCAACAAGAGTAAACAGGTAGGGTGCAGGTAACCTGACTTACATCAGCCTTTTTATGAGGAGATTAATTGTTCTCTTAATTTCTACTCTTCAAAGATTACTAACAAACCTTAGTTATTATCTCAGGTGTCAGGTAGGAAGGCTCAGCTATTAAAATACATCCCATTCAAGCATTACTTGCATTACAAGATATTAACATATATATTGGCTTCTATACTAATGTGGCAAGACTGAGCCTATTAACTTATTGACAGCACTGAAATCTCCACATCGCTCTGCAATGTATAATATGTATGAACAACTTCCATCCAAGTTGTATAGTTTCATAGTGATTTTTTAAATATACTACAATTGAACAAGACATTACAAGTATAATTCAGAAGAAAACAAACAATCAGTAATTTGCAGCAGACTGTGAGCATGTATCAAAATCAATACTCCCACTTTTCAGGTGGATTAAATATAAACAGACTCAAGTTCGTATTTTCATCCTCTTTCAATAAGGCTTTTCCCTTCAGGTGGAATGTGCAAGTCTTGCTTTTTTCTGTTAACTGTTAAGTCAGGCTCTTTTCAAATTAAGTCTGAAACAGGATTATTTTTGTTTGTTTCAGGGGGAGATAAGGAAATAAGCATTTCATTTGCATCTCCAGTACATTTATGAGGGTGACTCAAAATATTTTTTTCTTTTGAATGTAGGTCTAAATTTCCTACGTTCCAGGAAAATACCACAACTGCTAGATCATTGATATTCTGTCATTCAGTATTTTTAATGCCTTCCTTTGAGGAGTTTTATCTTGTAATAATTAAGAAATATTTCAAAAGACAAAACATTTCAAGGGAATGTATTAGTTACAAAAATTTTTCCTTGGTTTGCATTATATTCAAAATGAAACACTTGAAACTTGAGAGACAGAAGAAAAAAACTGTTCAAGAAAGTCAGCAACATAAAATATAAGGGATTTTTTCTGAAAGACTTAGTCCCTGTTCAGATTTCTGTAGGAAAGTGAAAGTATCTGGAAATAGTAGATGAGTGTCTTGTCCAGACTAAAAGAGAAAGCATACAATACACTGTCTCCATTATACCCTTCCAGATCCGGTCCTGACTTTTTCCAGAAGAAATAGTCAGTAAAGTTGGGGCCTGAAGAGCTTTGGGACTAACTACATTTTTCAAGGAATAAAATATTTACAGATCCACATATGTGTGTTCATGCTTCTACATACTGTTTACAGCTTTCTTCTGACATTTAGTTGTTGAAATGTGCTACTTCTTACTCAGATGCTTGACATCCAAAGCTTCCCTTGAGACCTATATTTCATAGTACACAGGTTTTTGGCTGAGCCAAATGAGATTCCTGAGAAACAGTTCTGAAGTTTAGAGTTCCCTTTCTAAATACAGGTAGTCAGAATGGAACAACCTGAATCAAAGGTGTTTTTTTACAATCCAAATATATTCCTGCTGTGTTTACTGTCCTAAATCCTTCTGCCAGGCAGTGATCCCTGATTTGCTAAGCCAAGTCATGCAGAGTGGCTTCTGAACATGTTCATACTTTCCTTAAAGCACTGAACCCACATTACAGAGCACTGAAGAGACTCTTGAATCTATCTCCATATGTTCCTTCTGTTCTCTCAACACATGTGTGATTTTTTCAGTAAAGAGTGTGTGAAATGACATGAGAGCTGTGTTGCTAGAAGCATGTAGGGACAGAGGTTTGCTGGGGTAATCTGAAAAGGCTATGTAGCATAAAGGGAGACAGATCTGGTGCAGTTTGATCCACACTGTGCATTGGAGCAGCACTGGAGCATGTTCTCTTCAGAATGAAAGAAGGCAATTAACTGACAGCCTTACAGACTTACCTAATTTTCCTACCCCAAATCATAACAGTCAGGGAATTACTTTTTTTTTTTTTCTCATGGATCAAGTTACTTCGTTCTTTCAACTCGACTTCATTTAGGGTGATATATAGATCATACACACATTTGTTGGGATTTTTTGCAATGCAAAATTACTATATGACTCCACAAACCTTACACATATTCGCCATTTTTCCCAAATTACCCCACATATGTCCTGAAACAAGATGTCATCTGTTATCTGGCACTCCTGGGATCTATTCATGTAGGACAGGAAGTTCCCCTTTGTAACATTATGCTTTTGTCTAACATCTATTCTTTATAGGTTTATTAATTTCAGAAGGAGAGAGGCTTAATCACAGCATCAGACACTACAGCATAGACACCCACCTAAACGTTGACATCTGCACTAAATATCTAAACAGCCATGTGATAAATAGCCACATATCCTGACTAAGCTAAAGGAGCTTGATTAAACTTGTCTAGTCTGCTATTCTCAGTTAAAGACAAAACCAGTGTCAAATGAAATCAAATACAGACGATTTTACCTTGATTATATAAGCACAAATGGTCCCTGATTTCTCTTAGAACTATTTTAAGGCTTGCTTGACCCTGTTCTACTTGAAGTTTAAATAGCAAATAAATGAAAGTACACACAGGAGGCCTTTCCTTTTTGAGAAATAGTGGGGTGAAGATGTAGGCACAGATGGAAGGTACATCCATACACACTCTGTGGAGATTTCCATTTGGCTAGATCCAACCTTTGTTCAGACTCTTAAACTATGAAGATGTATGAGTGTGTCATTGCACCTCAGAGATAACTGCATAGTCTCAGCAGAGCTCAGCAGGTTGAGTAGAGCACTGGGTGAACTCATCCAGCTCCCTGACAGATGGGAGCTGGCTCACATCCACCTACCCTGGAGTACAGACAAAACAAGTTCAAGTCCATCTGCACGTGTTCAGAGAAGCAAAGACACAGCTGCACAGCCTGAAAGAGGAAGGGAGTGGCTCAGGCTAGAAGCTCACCCCACTTCCTACACATTCCCTGCCTAAAAAAAGGAAAGGAAGCTTAATATTTTGGAGGAGAAACAAACAAACAAACAAACACCAGCAAAGCTCTAACTTGCCTTTTCTGATCACACCCTATACTGAGAGCTGTTCAAGAAGTTTGCCTTTCAGAGACGTACAGAGCTGTACCTCCCCGTGCAGACAGGCAGTGCTCAACAGCACAGCTAATCCTTCAGGGTAGGATTCCTACAAAAGCCTTTCACCTTCCTTTAGGTCAGACAGCTGTTAAAAGAAGAGGAAAATACTTGGCAGGAGGGGAAAGAAAAGCAAGGCAATGTGCATCTGTATCTGGCTCCATATTCCTCACTGGTGAACACGACAGTTTTATGTCTCAGATAGGAAGTAAAATTTGCTGACAGTTTATCTTTGTGTGTTTCAACTTTGTGAATTCATTTTTCTGTAATGGAAGAATAAATACATTTTTTATATATTTCTAATGAATTTCCAGTCAACTTCTTGATTTCAGCTTTAAATTTTCCAAACAATTCAGACCAAATTAACAGGAAAAAAAAAAAAAAAAAAGAAATATTTTTTTTTTTTAAATCTACACATTACCAATACAAAGACAAACAAAATCATATCTTTGGAAGAAACACATACTAACTTAATCTTTCTTGGCTCACGTAAAAGCTATGCTAGCTTTGGTGTGCATACATGGAGATTTTATTAGGATAATCTGAAGGACAGAAAACAAGAAGAGCCTAATATTTATCAAAAGTTCTAACAGTTTGTTATACATCTTTGCAGTTGATTAATAATCACATAGGAAGACAGAATTATTAGAACTATTAGAACAGTAGACAGATGATATGGAGCAAATCTTTATGTTCTCACTTTGATTTAATATTCAGCATTTCATAACCTATGTTTTCATAACATTGGCACACATGAACAGTAATGCCCTTGAAAACTTGCCTGATCAAAATGCCAAACCCATGCTAGGAACCACTGAGATATGTGGTAGCTGCATGGGAGGGGAGAAAAAAGATTTATCTTACTGGAAAGATTAAAGCAAAATGGTTATCATTTAGGCAAATATATTAAAATGCACATGAAGTTATTTTCCCCCTGACATATTTATCATATTATCATTTTGGAGAAGAAAAATTGTATTTAGCAACAGAACTAAGGACTAAATTATCCTGCATGGAAATTTATAATTTCTTCAGTAATACAAATTAGATTTGCATTAGTCTGCTAGATTAAAAATTGTCCAATTTCAAATTACAGGAATTCCTTCCTCCTCACAAAAATGTGACCTAAATCAAAACCATTTAATTTTGTTTTAACTAAAATACATTATGGAAAAATGATCTTAAAACTGATGTGTCATTTTTTTCACAAAGACTAAAAAAAATACAACTTAAAGCACCCCCAAAAAATCCTGTGAGAAAAGTTGCAGAGACCATAAAATTCTATATAAAACTATCTCTCTTTTTTTCCAAATTCAGAACTTAAGAAAGCTGTGTGAAAATTCTAGGATTGGCAAAGGCAGAAACCTGCACGTATCCAGAGAAAGTACCTGTTTTCAAAGGTAGAGAGTCTAAATATAAAACTAGTATTTCCTTTCTGCTCTGAATGGTGAAAATGAGAAGAAAAATCTATTCCTGCTGAAAAACAGGATCTTAAAACTCTCTTGAATTAAGCAGTTGGGTTTCTGCTACCTTTTGGAAGTGCCACTGGGAAAAAAATGCCACCTGGGCTGACTGAAAAAGAACAGAAGGCTCAAAGGAAACTTTAATGCAGTCTTTTAATATATAAAGTATGCTTTTAAGAAAGATGGAGACACTTTTTTAACAGGGTCTGTAGTGGCAGAACAAGGCACACAGATTTTGAACCAAGAGAGGATAAATTCTGACTGGACACAAGGAAGAAGTGTTTTACAGTGAGGGTGATGGGACACTGGAACAGATTGCCTAGAGAGAAGCTGTGGATTGCCATCTCTGGAAGTCTTCAAGGCCATGATGGATGGAGCCTTTTACCTAATCTAGTGAAAGATTTCCCTGCCCTTGGGAAATGAGTTGTTCTAGATGAACTTTAAAAGTCCCTTCCAACTTAAATCATTCTGTGATTCTATATAAATGTAGCTCATTTACACCTAACACACTAAGGCAGCTATTGCTTGTCAGTCCATATTTAGCTCTCAAGAACAGGCAATTAAAGCCAGTGCAGCAGCTGAGTATAGAAAATTTAGAAGGTTTACTGCAAGAAGTGGTCATTATATCCTCTATGCCCTTGCTTCAATTAAAAAGGTTATAAAAGGTTCAAAAGTCAGTCATTTGATTGGTTCATAAGATAATAAATTTGTTTGATATAGCAATTTGGTGTCTGGGAATAATATGGATCTGTTTTCTGATCAAGTTTGAAGTTGTAATAGCTTACAAATAGCCTTCCCAATTTTTCAAGAAATTATATCAAGATTTATTACTAATAGTTCAAAGCAAAATGGAATTCCATCCACTGCTGGCCATAATTTACTATTCACAGAGATCTGCAAAAACTGGGGGAAAACCTTGAAAGTAAAAAATATACTTTCTAAACCTCGGAAATTAACAGGAGCAGGATAAACCTAAAAACAGCTAGTGGGTTTAAAAAGTTTTATCAACATTCTTTACTCATAATTTCTTAAATTTTCCTCTCTGAAATTTTCTGTAAAAGCTTATTTTTAACATTTTTAAATAAACCTGAGAATTTCAACCATGTTTTATAAATGCTGTGTCTTAATTGTTTTGCCAGGTTACAAGTATGCATCATTAGAAAGACACATACTGCACATTGTATAAAGGAACATTTATTAAAAAAGGAGTCAATACTATATCTCTGTTGTCACTCCTGAAGAAAAAAGCTTAAATATCTATCACAGACACAGAATATATCTGAAAGACCTCTTTGTGAGAAAAGTGACTGTTTCTAAAGGCAATTTCTTAAGGAAAAAAAACCCAAAGCTAGTGGTTCACAACTTTGCATAAAAGGGTAATAATAAATCTAAAGTCATTTTCAAAGACACTTCTTGTACAAAGAGTTGACTGTTATTTCTTGTTATGTCTGTGATCAAGGCAGATTTTGCTTCTTGTCAAGATTTCAATCAACTATTTTTTTATTGTATATACCATACACACAATTATAATAAGCTCCAGACCTCTGACTTGGCAATAGTTTTCTAAATAAGACAGAAGACAACACCATTGCAAGACACTTAGTAAACCCAGAATGATTTCAATCCAGCTACTCTGCTGAACTATTATTGTTCTTTATAACCTTGGTGGAGAGTAGCTACTTCATTTTCTTCCAGGAATTCTTCATACTGAGAAGTCATAGAATAATGGAATCATAGAATCACAAAATGGTTTGGGTCTGTAAGGATGTTAAAGATCTAGATCTAACTCTACTGCCGTGAACAAGGACACCTCACACTAGATGAGGTTGTTCAAAGCCCCATCCAGCCTGGCCTTGAACACTTTCAGGCGTGGGGCTTCCCTGGGTTTCAGTGTCTCACCACCCTCATAGTGAGAATGTCTTCCTAATGTCTAACCTCAATCTACCCTCTTCCAGTTTAAAACCATTCCCCTTCATCATCTTGCTACATGCCCTTTTAAAAAGTCTTTCCCCAGCCTTTCTGTAGTCCCTTCAGGTACTGGAAGGCTGCTCTGAGTTCTCCCCAGAGCTTTCTCCAAGAAACCCACCTTATTCAGCTTGTCTTCGTAAGAGATGCTCCAGCCCTGTGATCATCTTCATGGCTCTCCTCCTGACTTTCTCCAACAGCTCCATGTCCTTCCTATTTTGGGAGCTCCAGAACTGGACACAGTACTCCTGGTGGTTTCTTGCAAGAGCAGGTACAATCCTGCCTAGACACTTCTATACTTTTGCACTAGCTGTTCTCTGTAACAGATTCTAACAGTTCTACATGGTTATGTTCAGACACTTTGATTTGTGTTTTTCTTTAAAATCAGGCCAACTTGTGCTTATTCTTAATGCTAAAGAAAACTAGCATATCACATCCATGTAATTACTGAGAACAGAAGAATATTAAATAGTATTTACTCTGCTGTGAAAATAGCCAGGAATGAAATTATGAATTTGATCTATCAAGTAAAAAAGAAAAGACATGAACTTTTGTTTTTATTTTCAACTGCAAGAGTTTTTCCTTTTTTCCAGAGTACATTGCAACTTGCATACATATCTGCTACTTTTTCATTCTTCTTCTATCTTCCTCCACTTGAGTAGTAACACTCAAAGGAACACAGCTTGACTTACAGTTTAATCCTATTTGATTCTGAGCTCACTATTGAATCTTTAGGAAGTTTGGAGAATCTTCATTATTTAGTCCAAAAGTTATGCTTTGAAATTACTTCTTGCAACAAAATCTGAATTGTAACAGAAAGCTTTTTTTTCCTTTTTTCTTTCTCTTTTCTTTTCTTTTCTTTTCTTTTCCTTTTAAGGTGCTACTAAGTATCTCAAAGCAGCTTAGCAGCAGTTAGTACACACTGTATGTGTGGCAGAACCTCTGCATTCCAGTTCTTATGACTTCTGAGATGTGATCATGAGAAAGAGAATATGCCCAGATCACTGCTGAGTAAATTTAAACTGGCTTCTCACAACTGGGTATTTCAAGAGCCGGAAGAACCTTTCCAGTCTTGTCAACTGCTTTACAATAAACCAAAAATTCCATATCAGCACCCTTTTTCCACCCTTAATCAGCCTACCATCATCCTCTGGGAAGGAGGCAGCACAATAATTCAAGCAAACTTTGTAGCTTTAGCATATATTTGCATATGGTGAATTAGAAATTGTGAAGATTAAGGATTAGCTTCAATTGGACAACAACTCCAGGGGTAAAGAACAAGAAAATTCTTCTGCCACAAGAACATCATAGCATGTTTGCTGTAGCACTTCTCCTTTACTGCTGCAGATGCTGGGAAGCACTGCATAACTCCATGGGAGAAGAGCACTTCAGATGGGCTTTGAGAGGGCAGAGGCATTCAAAAGTTTTCTGAGCACATCTGCAACTTCTTTTAAAAAAGACTCCCTTTCACAATCTTCTCAGAGGCAGATAGACTAGTAGGTAGAAGTAGGCAGAAGAGATATGTGAACACTGATGCAGGAAAACCCTGTCTTTGTCACCTACACAGTACGTGATCACCAGATGTGGGTGCAGTTCCTCAGATGCCAGAACATTTCTTGACTTGCTCCACTGAAAAATGCCCACGTGAGCTCTTCTACCTACTCTTTGATGAGGTCAGGGTGACTTATCATGTTAGCTTTTGTTCTTCTGTGACTGGGAAGGGCCCAAAGATCACTCTTATCACCTTCCCTTATCACTTACCTGGAGAGGTATGGCAAAAGGTTGATTAGAGTCAGAGAAAGAAGGTGGAATAGTAGAATGGTTTGTGTTAGAAGAGACCTTAAAAATTAAGCTAGTTCCAACTCACTTGACAAGGGCAGATACTTGTATGAGATTTGTCCTAGACTTGTTAGCAGGCTCGGTAGTAAATAATGACCCAGGAAAAAGCATATGGAGGAAAAATACAGAAATGTGAAGAATAAATTTAATGATAGATTCCCAAGAGGGAGATTCAATCCAGACTCCATGTGCAACAGTGTATAAATATAGTAAGATTAAATACTTTCAGCCATAAGGATCAAAGGCCAGGTTTATCACACATTTTTTGGCAGGATTATGCAGAGACAAATCAATGCCTTGTGGCTGACAGATGCCTGGTAAGATTGTCCTATCTCCCAGTGAAATCAGGGTAGGTCAGAAATGTCTGAAAATCACATTAATTGCTTTAGTGGCAGCTCTGAATGTCTACATACCTTTTGAAAAATCTAACTTTCAGCTAAATCATCAACCCAAAAGTAGAAGATAGCAGCCAACAAAGGATTACAGTTCTCATCACAATTTCTAACACAGCAAAAAGGAAAAAGAAGAAATGTTAAACCAAACCATTATAGTTGTAAGAGTTTGTAATGACACCAAGAATTTAATATCCTTGTTTTGTATAGAAATTGATTCACTATAACCCAAGGAACGCAGATAAAATACAAAATGGAAATACTGTAACATCAAAGCGCTTTTCATTTTTTATCAGAAGTCTGACAAAACTCATTAAACTTAGTTGACATGACAAAGTTCAACACAGTAACAGAAAACTCCTGTGATCCTGTATACCATTAGAAAAAGCAGTATGGCATTTTTCCAGTTTTGATTACCAGTGGAAAGTTTCACCATAGAAGTCATTGGTCTTTCCTATGTATGTCATGGCCAGTATCCCCATGCCTTTATTGGATACACATTTTGATGTTGTGCTCACTCATTTACCCTTCAAAATTCCCAGCCCAAACAAAAAAGATACCACTTGCATCATAAGCTCAATGACTCACACCATAAAACCAGGCTTCCTCTTTATTTGGACCTTGAACAACTGTCTTGACCCAAGATGTAACAACTGTTTGCAGAGGAAAAAAATCAGCAATTTCCCTCAAGCATAAGCAGAGCTGGTAATAACAGACATCAGCTGTAAGTGGGTTAACAGGGTCATGGAACCATTTACATTTTGGCTGTGAGTTTTTGAAGTTTGGTGTATCCTTTAAACAAATGTAATTATTGTACTAGCAAAGGAGGGGAGACAACCCCAGCAGCCTTTATACAAATAACAGATCTGCTCAAAAACCTCACTACTTTATTTTGGAAACTGTGTTACTGACTACAAATAAGTATACTGTCAAAAGCACAGGGAACAAACAATTTAGAATACATTGAAGATATAACAATCTGTACTCTTTTTAATCTGAGCAGGTACCAAAGCTTCAAATATCCAATTTGATTTTAATTACTATTTTTACTTAAAAATTAATTTTGTTTTAACTTATGAAAGTCTTCATTGTTGGCAAATCAAAGCTGGCAAAACAAATTTGTCCCCCTCTTCCTCCCAGATTAAGCTGATGGCCTGCATGTTTGATCTATGCTTTTTATCATTTGTAGATTACCGATATTCATAAATTTATGGCAGATGCATTTATCTTCCTTTGTTACCCTTTTATTTTTCGTTTGCTTACAACTGTACAGCCCCATTGACTACGTAGCACATCCTCAGATACACCTGTGCAATGTTACTCAGCATAATGGCTGTGCTATGCCAAAACCAAAACAAAACAACTTTTTTTACTAAAAAGCAGCAACATAAGTCAGTCTTCTTGGACAATACTGAAATTACCATCTCAAAGAAATAAGAACATAAAAATCTAATACCAACAAAAGAATATCAAGTATTACATAATTTAGATCAACTGAGTGAAATCAAACTCTGGTCACCACCATAAAAGGCTGCAGAAGTATAATATAATGAGATAACATTTTGTCCTTTATCAATCAGAGATAAGCACAGGTTTTCTAGGTGGGATTACATGGCAATTAATGATTTATTTCTGGAATAGAAGGGCATTCAGTGAGAATTAAATCCTTACAAAAAAACCCCAAACAAACTAAAAAGCCCAAACAAACAAAAAACCCCAAAATAAACAAACAAGCCTGAAAAAACAAACCACAAGAACTATCAGTAGTATTCATGCTTCAAGACATTGTGTTTTGTCACAGTGAACCAGATGCAAACATCAAGCAGAAACAAGGTTTAGGCAATCCACAGCTTGCTGCAAAACATTTTGGAGAATTCACATGGTCAAGCACATGACGTATGAAAAAACATTTTGAAAATTTTTTGCCTCTGCCTGACAGTCGGGAATAGATTATGTAAAATTATAATTTAGTTTTCTGCTTTTTCCCTACCTTAAGTGCTGCCTGGTAAAGAGAACAACTCAAGCTTGAAAGTTCAAATCTATCTCAATACGTGCTTCCAAGACAAAGAAGTGAGGAATATAAGAGTTATTTGCAGCAGTGGAGTACAGGGGTAATGTAAAGCTGTATTCCACCCCCCAACCCCTCAGCATTCCCTACATTGAAGGCCAGCCTGCCATGGAAACATGTGCCGAGGCAGACAGGGGGAAGCTGCTGGGCTGTTCTCCAGCTCCCATGAGCAAGCTCTCTTCTCCTGCACTGGCAGAAATTCTCACTCATCCCTGTGTCATTGATGCAGTCATTAGGCCCATATTTGGGCTTGCTGGGAGATACTGGCCTGAAAGATCTTAGGTCTTATTTCAGCAGTCAAAAGATTATGAAGATGCCTTCTAAAGAAGGGTATATCTTTTTTAGTTACTTCAGCCATCTCCTCATATTTTACACTATCACTGCAATGTTTCACCTAGAAGAGCTTTTTAAGATAGCCAGATGTCATGTGAAATATGTCTGTGCTACAGAATCTCTAGAAATCATCCATGATACATCAGGATTATACTGAATTTACAGACTGCACTGACTGCAGTCAAGTTGCTCAGAGCTGCCAATAGGGGAGATATATCCTCTGACCTGATAATTTTATACATCCTTTTACAAGGATATAGAAAAAATCTTCCAGTCCATAGGGGGAAAAAAGTGATTTAATTATCATTGACTTACAGGAACATTCAGTACATGATCTCTCTTACACTGTGAGGATTCTTCCTTCTTTGTAAGTCCTCTTTGTTCCCTTACCAAAAGCTCATGAAGTATTTCTATGAGCTTTATAAGAAAAGGTTGTTCTTATTCTTCCATACTCAAAACACACAATATCTATAGCTACGGCTGTTATTTTAAGCCATTCAGTGAAGCTTTTTTATATGTGTATATATTGGATATATAAGAAAAAATTACTTTATGCTTGGATCTCTTTTATAAAGCCAGTGCATTACACTCAAAAATTATTTAGTAGAGCTCAATTCTGCAGTAGTGCAATCATTGTCAGGATTTCTTTTTTATTGAAATACGTCCACATATAGGGTATGTAATATGAATCACTCTTAGTCAGTGCACTACCTTTCTGGAAGGAGCCTATATCTGTACAAAACCAGAGAGAAAATGTAGGCACCAGTATAAGCAGTGCTTCCACTTTTCCAAGGACCATAGGGCTAACATCTCTCTACTTGCTAATCACCCATTTGGGTAAGTGCTAAGCCCTGCAATTTTACAAGTCTTCATATGTTATGTGAGTATTTTAACTTCACAAGATCAGACTTTAAATAAATTATGGGGTACTTAATAATGAGAAATTATCAGCTTTATGTCTCATCTAGCTTTATGGATCATCACCAAACTAGCGGAGGAGAGAAGATGAATTTAATTGCAAAGTTTGAATACTTATTATTCCTCATTTTCAGAGGTCCTATATGTCTGTCTGCTGTATGAGTCAATATCCTCAGGCATATTATGCTAGGCTTCTGGATTAAATTGGTCCTCTTAAGACAACAAAATGAAATACAAAAAAACCTGATCCCTTTAAAGACTTTCTATGTGGAACACTTTCCAGTTATACATGTTTAAACAAAAATTATTTTCCCAAGTCTGCACCTACTCTTTTTCTCTAAATTTCAGGCATCTGGTAACCCCATATTTTTATAACACTATCTCTGCAGATAAGTACTTCTAAGATATGTCTTTTGTGATAGTTTTCATCTCATATGAAACCAGCCACACTGCTTTGAACGTCCATCCAGACCAGTAATGTCTCCAAAAGTGTCCAGACATGGACATATAAGGAAAAAGAGGATGTGTGATATTTTACCCACAATATTCTGATTGCCTCCAACTACTTTCAGATTTGCTTGTCCAATCTGTTTGTTAAATCTTAAAAATGCTTTGCAAACAGAGCATCTTTTGGCAAATACCTCCACAGTCATAAAACCTGCTGCATGAAGAATTACTTTTTGCTTGTTTTGAAATTCTCTACTACTAGATGATAGGAGCAGATGATGGATCTTCTACCCGAAAAGAACTTGCATAGATCTCTATCTACCCTCTCTATGGAACTCATTATTTTGCAGATCTTTATCATACTTCTAAATGCTCTTTTGTAGGCTGAGGAGGTCCAACCTACTCTGTTGTTGCTTACATGAAAGTGGTTGTATATCTTCATCAATCCCTATTGCATGTGTTTCTTTCTTCTGGGATAGCTAAACATACAGCTTATGAAACAAGGAATCATTCACTTAGTTATACATTGATGTTGATTTTTTTGTTTGTTTCTTCCTTTCTTTTCATATTCCTTAATTAAGAATTGCTTTTATTTTATTTTTACTACTACAACATAGAAAGGAATCATAGAATGTCAGGGTTGGAGGGGGCCTTAAAGATCATCTAGTTCCAACCCCCCTGCAAGGCCAGAGACACCTTCCATTAGACCAGGTTGCTCAAGGCCCCATCCAGCCTGGCCTTGAACACTTCCATAGAAGGGACAGACACAACTTCCTTGGGCAGCCTGTTCCAGTATCTCACCACTCTCACAGGAAAAAATTTCTTCCTAATGTCTAACCTAAATCTCCCCTCTTCGATTTGAAAAAATTTCCCCTTGTCCTCTCACTACACACCCATGTAAAAAGCCCTGTCCCAGCTTTCCTGCAGGCCCCCTTCAGATATTGGAAGTCTGCTATAAGGTCACCTCAGAGCCTTCTCTTCTTCACGCTAAACAACCCCAAATTCTTTAGCCTCTCTTCATAGGGGAGGTGCTCCAGCCCTTTGATTATTTTAGTGCCTCTCCTCTGGACACATTCCACGAGCTCTATGCCCTTCTTATGTTGGGGACTTGAGAACTGGGAAAAACTGTGGGTGCAGTCCTATCTCACATCCTGAGATCATGTTTCCATAGAACTATTATATCAGAAGAATTACAGAACTAGCTGCTTATTTTAAACCTATGAGACTTTACTCAAAATAGTGATGTGCTAAGTAGTTCTGATAATAACTTTATGACTATATAGTAGAGCTGTCACTGTTGAGTTTAGTTGTCATGTTTCAGTCATGAGTTCATTCAGCTGACAAAGTAGTAACCATCTACAGCAGCTTTCATACCAGAGTAATCATGCCTGGCTATATTCAGGTGTCATATTATGAAAAGGATAAGGCAGCATTAGACTTCCCTATAAATAATTGCTGGTAAATGGTAGGTTACTATGACACATCTGTACACTTATGTGGCATCCTGAACTTACAGCTGCCCTAGCTATATTTCCTATAAAAAGTCCCAAGAGCTAATTTCTGCCTCTGAGACGTGAAGAAAACAACAGCGACCTCAGTATTTTGAAAGACTTGCAGGTTCATTGTCTGTTGAACCACAAGCTCTGTCAAAAACTAGGACAGAGGCATAGGAATTCAATAAAAAAGTTTCAAGTGCCTGCATTTCTATGGAAAAAAAAAAAACAAAAAAACAACCTAGTAAAGCAACCACACTGCTGCATTAAGAAGACAAGGGATGTTATGATAGTACTAATTTTCTGGGTGTTGCAGAGCCACTCAGGTAGTCACTAGGTTCCTATGTGCTACAGATGTTGGTTTCTTTGATAGTTAATGTCCTTATTCCAGAAACTTTCTAACCCACTGCTGAAACACTATATCTGAATTAAACACTACATTGTGCCAAACTGCAGCCACATTGCCAGTATGTCCCATTTTGTACTGAAATACATTTTTTGGATAATGAAAGCATAATTTCGTGTTGTTTCTCAGAGACATTGGTCTTGTTCCTTCTGTCACAGTTTGGGCCCAGTGGGTAACAACCAGACCTCTGCTCACTCACCCCAATATGGGACAGGGAGGAGAAAATCCACCTAAAGGCTTAGTAATCAAGACAAGGACAGGGAGATTTTCACTCCCCAATTACTGTCACAGGCAAAACCAAAACAACTCAGCTTAATCTACCAGGAGAAAGGGAATACATAAACAGATCTTAATACCTTCCCCCACCCCTCCCTTCTCAGGACTAAATTCCTTCACTGCTGCCTCCCCCTCAGCAGCACAGGGGACAGGCAGTGGGGGTTTAGAGTCAGTTCACCACATGTTGTTTCTGCTTCTCCTTCCTCCCAGGGGGAGGACTCATCACAGCCTTCTCCCACTTCAGCATGGGGTCCTTCTTGTGGGAGGGTCCTTCATGAACCCCTCTGACATCAATCCCTCTCATCAGGTGGGGGTTTTTTTAAGTTTCTTTTTCCCTTTCTTGAATGTTACTCACAGAGGTGCATCTAGATTCCCAAATCTGCTCAGCCTTGGCCAGAGGCAAGGTGAGAATTGGAACTGGGGGAGCTTCCAGCAGCTTCTCAGAGGAGCCACCCCTGTAGCCCCTGCTTCAAAAACAACACTGCACTAACCCAAGACACTTTCTTATATGACTTAGAATTAAAGGTAAATGTTTGCTCTTGAAAGAGAATGAACATAAGACCTGAACAGTCTTAATCTTTAACTCTATTTTAGTTCCTCTTGATATAGCTCCCTCAAAGCCTTAGCAAAGCTTTTGGCAGGGATTCCTGCTCCCATGCATAGAATATACAATGTTCTCACTCCTTGTTAGGTCCTGCTAGTTTGCTTGGTTTATAAAGAACCCACTATGTTCCCCTTAAAGGGCGATCAGTGACACACTTTCTACTTTTAAAAGTATTTTTATAAATATCATAATACATAGAGTAAAGAATTTTATTCAGGGACAGAAAACATAGTCCTGAGAATATGAAATGTGAAATGCTGCAAAGAGCAATTGACATTCTCCTTATTAAAGCCATCATTTCAATAGGGAGTGACTGCTTCTAGGGTATTGTAAGTAAGATTATGGTGTAGTTTGAGCAGCAGATCAAAGAGAGGGACTTAGACCAGTTGCATGTTGTGTTGGCTACCAGCACAGGAGGCTACAGTCAAGGCAACTGGGTCAAAAATGGTGCAATTATTTAAAAACACAGAAGAATACAGCACATCTCTGTTTGGCATTCAGATCTGCCTGTAACCCTGAAACTCAGGCTTGAACTGAACTCCTACTAGCAGGAAAAGTAGAGTGAGAAACCATAAAATGCTTTACAGGTCTGGTTATCTTTATCTTCATTAGTGAACCTTATCATTACAGTGGATTTATTCCAGTGTATAAATGGTTGAGCGAACCTTACAGAAAACAGAGGAGAAAGGGGAAAGAGAAGCACATGTTCTTGTGGAAAAAAATCTGTTGTCTGCCTGATTGCTTAAGAAATACTTACTTTTTCTTCTGTTCTGCGAACATGTCAGTGTCAAGGTCTCTTGCATTGTGAAATAATTATTTTCTATACAATAAACTTTTAGTTGAAGGTACTTTCAAGAAAGTATACTCAAGGAACAAAAAACCCAGGAGGTTCACTCTGCCAAGCTACTTTAACCTTCTGCAGGATTTCTCCAAATTGATTGTTATTTAACTAGTATATGTAGATTTATAAAGCCAGGACTACAATTTTAATCTCACAATATATTGAAGCTAAACTGAATTTTGATTCTTTATCAGTTTTATGATTGAAGAGATTGTATATACAGATATTTCTAATAAATTAAGACAAGAGAAAACAAACATCAGAGAATGAGTCATACAGTCTTCAAGCAGTGATACTATACTGATCAGCATATAAATGATACTAAAGATACAGACTGAATCTTCACCTGCTTTCTCCTTACGTTACAATGGGTCTTGAGATCCTGCTTCATCAGTTATTCAAGTTGGCACACAGACACACTGCTTGCCTTTTATGCCAAGTACCCACTTTTCCTTTGCATGGAAATAGGAAACAATTTGTGGGTGCTATAGTAGAGATGTAGCACCAGCAAATTTGGTATGTTACTTTGTACCAAAGAACATTTGGTTTGCCTAGTCAGCAGGTTTGACTTCTTGTCAGCAGTATCATTCAGTTTCTGTTTATCCCACAAGATTTATTTGCAAACACTGATGAAAAAATCAGCAAAATTCAGTACATTGTATATTCTCCTAATAAAATAAAATATGTAATCACAACAACTGTTTATCACATGTTTAATTAGCATGCCTTCATGGGCTTTAAAATCTTTCCAATGATGTTAAGTAACTAAAGATTTGGTCCTTACAATGCTTTCCTTGCTGCACACCACTTAGATTATGTGAGCCCTTCCATGGCCTTCAGAGAGCTATTCATCACAGATCAGGATTTTATCAGGGGTCTCTTTCATGACATAGGCTTCATATCTGCAGGAAGACCAGTATTTATTGGAATGGGTTGTAAATACACTGAACACAAACTTGAAGGAAACACAACCTTCTTTTGGTAAACTAGAGAGTCCTTAGGCTACCAGTGCTGTAGATGATGCAGTTTCCTGAGTATTTTGGCAAAAGGCTGATTGATGTTCAGGATGCAAGGTTTCAGGTACACACATCTCCCTGTCATATTTCACTGTTTCAGGTTCCATATATCCTCCTTTTCCTTTTCTAATTTTCTTTGCCTTGGAAGACTTCTTGTACAGTTGGGATACATGAACATTTGTTTTTTCCAAAGGCTCAAAAATGCCATGTTCACTTCCAAACCTATGTCTCTTCCCAGACAGCAGTGCAGTGCAACGCTGCCAAATCCAAACTTGTGGGCTAGATGCCTTGTTTTAACAAAAGTAACCTGAAACTCTGTAAGCTTTTTATAATGCTAACATCTGCATTTATTCAGCTGCAAATTATATGCACGAGGCTAGCTCCTAGCTGGTGTAAACAAGGACAGCTTCTCTGAAGTCACTGAGGATTGCCTCCACTTACACAATCTAAACATATGGTATATATTCATGAGTTCACTTCCCTTACACAAAGTTGGTCAGATTGCCAGTCAGTATTCATTCAGACACTGCTCATACATAGTCTTCTGCTAGAAATTACAGCCCTCGATTATAAATGCAAATATGTATCATTGCTTAGATCAACAGTGTGATGAGGCAGTTTCATCTGGTATAAATGGTTCTTGAAACCAACATTGATTCTTAAATGTTCCATTTAAATAGGAGTCTTTGCAAGTTTAACTCTGCTGCAGCTGTCCTTTTGTGCATAGACTGGGCAACTGTGTTGGCTCTTTGTCTCCTTCTCTGTGCCCACTTAGTTGTGGATGGAGAAATACCCACTTGCTGTGTGTATATGGGAGAGAAAACCTTGTTTACCCCACCCCACAGCCCATCCCATGCCCAGAATCATCTGCAGTTTGACATCCAAGTCCTGGCTCAAAGGCAAGGGAGAGCAAACAGAACCAGAGAAAAAGGCAAAGGATCAAATAGCAGTCTTGACTACATAAAAAGGAATTTTAAAGACAGAGGCAGATTCTCCTTGCAGCAGCACGGTGAAAGGGCACTGGGTGATCAAGGGAAGGATTGGCCAAAACTGATGTTAAGGAAACTGCTCTGACAGGGAAAATTCTTTTCTATGAGAGTGCCTCTGAACCAGAGCAGGCTGCTCAGGGAGGTGGTTGAACATCAGTCCTTGGAGGTTTTTATGACCGGACAGGATAAGGAGCAATGTGATCTCTCTTTGAGACTGGATCTAACTCCAGAGTTAGTCCTGTTTTGAGAGGGGAAGGAGTAAGATTAAATTCCTGAAAATGTAAATCATTCTATGATTCTGGGGTTTAGTTCAAATCATTTTCAGGTGACAAAAGTGTCAACAAGAGACAGTCCCAGTGACTGCAGGTGAGTAACAGTGGGCTTATATGAATATAATATTATAATGAAACCCATGTGCTCCTTTATGATTGAGAGTATATTATATATTTTAATTTAATATGATATAATATATAGTATAATTTTTTTTCATTTGAGCTCTCTCCTCCCCAACAGAAGATAGCCTAATTTTTCTGTGGTGCTGATAAAATCTACAGTTTAGGCAGACATGAGGAATTAGAGAATACTTTCAGGTATTTGATATAGAATAAAGATTTCCTCACCTAGCCCACCAACTTTGATAGCTTGAAAGATTTTGCTTCATCTTCAGAAAGAAATTTCTAAAGAAAATATAGACTTTGAAGAACAATAACATGAAACAGTATTAAAAGAATAGAACATTTTAGTGTCTACAATTTTTTGTCAAATAGCAATGGGTTTCAATTTCTTTTGATACTACAGATTAACAAATAAAGTTTTTATTGGTCATTTTATCTTTATGTGGTTTTAAAATTCATAAATCCTAATATACACACTTTATTTCTCACTTGTCTAGATATTTTGATGGCAAATATATGTTATGCTTCCGATTTTTTTCAGGAAGTGAACTTTTGACTCTGAATTCCCTTCAGTGCTGTTATTTGCAGTTTATTTTTTACTAATACCAGCAAAGATGCTGTAACTCCCTAAAGCAATCTGAGAGATTAAAAAAAAAAAAAAAAAAAATTTTTTCACAGTTTTTAAGGTAGCATCTGCTCTGATCTCTGTCCAAATTGTGTTTCTGTGTCATAAGAAATTATATGAAACTAACCCCATGTATGGAAATTACATGACTTTCATTTATTGCAGTTGAACAAAGGAAGCAGAAAAACAAAATTAAAAAATTAAATCACTGTCTTTTGATTGCAATTTATATAACCTCACACCTGTGCAAACCACCAGACAAGGTGTGAAGTAGTCAGCAGTGAGGGCCAAAACATCCCTAATAAAGATGTTTTAAAAAGATTATTGTTAAAAATAAGTTTCTATGATAGGAAAATAAAATTAGCATGTTTAAATATTTAAAAAGTTAACTTGTGTTTTAAAACCAACTAGCAAATCAACATCCTCTCCAAGATGTAAATAGAGTTTGACAAACTATTCAGAATGAAAAATGTATTCAACAATTTGATCCCCATTTTCATTTCATGCACCTTCTGTGAATAGACTTGATTTTTGATAATGCCCTAATTATTCAAAAATATGTCAACCAGTCATTATCCAAAGATGATGATAAGTATGAGCAAGTCCTGACGTTGTTTGAGGTAGCTTACAAATATTAATTTGCATTTTAAAAGATTTTTTTTCCTTTTTTTTTTTTTAATAAATATCAGAATCATTTTTGAATTCTCACAAATGTCTTGGAAGAATGGAAAATACTCCTGGCAAGTGTTCTTTCTTGTGCACTTTCAGATTTAGCTAAGTTCCAAACTTCATGCCTTTTCTTGATTCTTTGAAAGGCTGTCTCATACAAACACACCACATGTGTGACATTACCTCAGACAAAATAGATTTGGAAAACATACCTAAGGTATATTCTGGTGTTACTTCTTAAAAGCTCTGCGTTGTTTGCTTTGAGTCATAATGCATTAGTTTTATGAATCCACCTAAAGGCAATATAAAATTAGGTGAAGACAAATTGAGAAACAGATCCTTTCTGAAAAGTTTCCTATTCAAATATAGAAGCTGGAGAAAGAATGAGGTGAGGGAGTTTTCTTCCCTCCCTCCTATGTGGAAGGTGAATTTAAGGCTCCTAACAGGAAGGAAGGAAAGGAAGGAAGGAAGGAAGGAAAGGAAGGAAGGAAGGAAAGGAAGGAAGGAAGGAAGGAAGGAAGGAAGGAAGGAAGGAAGGAAGGAAGGAAGGAAGGAAGGAAGGAAGGAAGGAAGGAAGGAAGGAAGGAAGGAAGGAAGGAAGGAAGGAAGGAAGGAAGGAAGGAAGGAAGGAAGGAAGGAAGGAAGGAAGGAAGGAAGGAAGGAAGGAAGGAAGGAAGGAAGGAAGGAAGGAAGGAAGGAAGGAAGGAAGGAAGGAAGGAAGGAAGGAAGGAAGGAAGGAAGGAAGGAAGGAAGGAAGGAAGGAAGGAAGGAAGGAAGGAAGGAAGGAAGGAAGGAAGGAAGGAAGGAAGGAAGGAAGGAAGGAAGGAAGGAAGGAAGGAAGGAAGGAAGGAAGGAAGGAAGGAAGGAAGGAAGGAAGGAAGGAAGGAAGGAAGGAAGGAAGGAAGGAAGGAAGGAAGGAAGGAAGGAAGGAAGGAAGGAAGGAAGGTTGGTTTAACTGGTTGGTTGGTTTTGATACAAACCCACACTAATGAATATAAAATATTTCTTCACCATCTCTACTGGTTTTTGACCCAGCCCAACCTGAACAAATATTGTCCCCAAAACAAGGTAGAAATAGAAGAATGGGACACCCAAGTAAAAGTCTGAAGCAGGTAGAGGGCTGTATCTTACTTTCAGAGTGATGCCACAAAGGAGACAGAAGGAAAGTGTACCTGCTGGCCCCTGGAAGCCAATGACTCTTGAAGATATTTTCTTCTAAGAGAGGAAAAGCAGTAAGTCTTTCATAGTTGACTATCCTGCCTGTTTTCAGAACAGTTCTAATAAACTGGTTAAAATAATATTTCATCAAGCAGTTACGTGTTTAAAGGTATGAGAAAAACACTGAAAAATGTTGAAACCTGTTCCTAAAGTGTGTTCCCTTCGTACATAATGTTTGTGCTAGAGAATGAAACAACAGAGAAGGTGCACCATCTTTTTATTACTACTATTGCAATTAAAAGAAAACCTAAGGCTGCTTGTAATATAAAGGAGAAAATTGCCTGGCAGAAGGCTACGTGCTCCCAAATAGGTTTAGACACTATTGCACATTCATCTCCAGCTGAGTTTTTCTGAAGTCCCTGCCTTTCCAGCAGCCATAAGACTTTGTTGCACCTTGACAGCCCAACAGTCATAGTGTATTTCCCTGTTAGTGACTACAATTTTCCAATTATTTACATGTAAGTACAAACTTCTGTTGCTGCAGATCTCCAGGTATGTAGGTAATAATTATAATCACAGCAACAACAAAGGGAAAATAATTTAAAAAGCTGTATGTTTGGCAAAAGCTCTATGATTTTGTTCAGACATTTCTGTGAATCCATACAACTGGTTCCACAAGTTATTTCATAAGGAGGCAAATGCAGCACTCCTGAAAGTTGCCTGTCATGAATCTGTCTGATTTTAATCTGCTCCAAATCATTTTGCCAGATGATACATTGGGCTGTATCCATCATTTCAAATGTTTGTTACCTGATGAATTTAACAAAAATCCCAGCATTCTGCCTAAAGCAGAAGGAAGGTGAAAGAGCTGAAATTGCAGATGCAAGATTTCATTGTGAAATTGCAGATGCAAGATTTCATTGACGTTTGCCAGTCTTAATGGCAGGGAGAGGAGGTATCATTGACTTGAGGAATGTATCTACTTATAAATATATGAAAGTGTTAACATAAACTGTTTGTCAGTGGACTTACTGACTTCATGAGAACAATTTTATTTTTTTTCATCGTGCCAAGTGTAGCACTGGCTTTTCAGCTCAGTGTTAAGTCTATGCAATGGTAAAGTGTGTTGAAGTTCAAAGACTATAAATCCTTCCCCTACAGAAGTAATTTAATGTTAAATAATAATTCTTCATAAAACCACCCAGATAACAAAGAGATTGAATTCCGCTCTTCATTTCAACTACCACTTGCTACAAATAACAGATTACTGCTTGATCTCTGTTTTTTTTCTGGTATATATATATATATATATAACTTACATAATTCTGGGAAACAGGACAATGAAATACATCCATATTACATGCTAATTAATATTGTCAGAAAATAATTTATGAGAGACTTAGAATCAAAATAATCCATTACTTGTGGTGGGCAATCAAACATTTTTTTAGAGCAACTTGCAATACCTGAGAGAACAGGCATGCTGGGTAGGTCATCACCACCCAGGACACCCACTCTATGTGGTCCTAAGTCATTCTCTGTTCACAAAAAGCAGAACTGAAACTTATATGGTAAAAAGTCTTTCAGGGCTCTGAAAACCCTCCGTAGCATGTATTTTTTTGTTAACAACTTTTCTTGTTTCAGAATGAAGAAACTTCTATCTATCTGGGAAACAAGTCAATGTTCTCTAACATTAGCAGAAGTCATTACAGTGTGCCTTGAGATCTATCTGGATTTTTTTGGTGGGAAGGGGAAAGAGCTCTTTCCCTTCCCACAGGTTTTTCAGGTCCATATTTTGACATGGTGTATCTCTGCATTCTTTCCATCTTCACAACTTCCATAAATCAAAAAATGTTAGAGGCTCAGATTTTTATTTTTTTTTTTTTCTACAGGAACTTAAGAACTTGTCCCGTGTCTCTTATATGTTCTAATTTTTCTTTAGTTCTTTTTTCATAATAAAGCTTCTAGGGTCTCATTTTTGCTGTCTCGCTGTTTGTTTCAAGAGAAACACCTGAATGTATCTTTAACTCTACTTGCATAGAGAAGACTAGTGCTTAATGCTAACTCTGCCTAACCAGATTTTCTGAATTGCTTCCATAGGTTAAACCACCAGCTTCTGGCTTTGTTACTACCCATTCTTCTGTGGTAACTTCTAAACTGTAAAAGTAGTACTTTGCCTCTTCTTTTGTCTTTACTTCTATTTTGAGACTATCCAGTAAGAAAACCCAAGACTGTGAACAATACCTGTCCCAGTAACTCATTCAAAGTATTCCTAAATTATAGATGTATTAATCTTTTTTAATCCTTTGGTGTATGAGGGTTTTTAATCCTTTGGTGTATGAGGGTTTTTAATCCTTTGGTGTATGCCAGAACTGCAATTTCTTTAAACATATGTGCTTATGTTGAAAAGCATTTTCTATTCTAAGTGCATGACTAATGCCCTCTTATGGCAAAATTTAGGGATTCCCCCAAATTCATCTGGTCTAATAGAATTTACATGATGAATTTATCTTCAGGAAATAAACCACTTATCCTGCAAGAAAAAAAAATAAAGAAGAGGCAATATATGCTGTATGTTATATCAGAGTCATAAGAAGCTTTACCAACTTTTTTCCTTTATACTCTTTCCAATTCTGGGTTATTTGAGAGAACAATCCACTCTTTAAAATATTTTTTTAAAGATAAGGAACTTAATTTTTAGAACATTTTTGGTGAACGCTCTTTCTCAACTACTAAATTAAAATGAGTGTATGTAAAACAAAGACCAAGTGTGTATTATGTATGTATTTATTGGTATTGGTAACAGGATTTAACTGATTTCTGGCAGTGTTATATCAGTAAAGTATAAGGGATAAAGAGACAAGACTGTAGTGAACTATTAATGAAAATCTTTATCTTCAAGTTCACAATACTTGGTAAGTACCTTAAGTTAAACTTGTATGAAGTAGTACAAGTTAAGCCTTTTAAATGTTAGCAATAGGAAATAAAGTTCTTAAGAAACATTTTGTGTCAATACTGCAGGTTTTTTGGTTTTATTTTTTTTCCTTTTTTCCACCAAATTGACTTTGAGTGACAATGTACATACTGATTTTGAGTTACAAAAGTGTAATTGTGGAGAACACACTGTCTTCTGGATGCCATCCAAACTACAATTTTTTTTTGCTTTCTTGCCATAAAACAAAGTACTGCTAATAGATTCAAATAAAGATTCAATTAACAGATGTTCTGAAGAGTTTCATATAAGATAAGATAAATATTTAGTGGCATGTTTATGTTGTTTGAGAAAATCTAAATTGTTGTTCTTTCAGTAAGAAGCCAAAAAAACAAGTCAAAGCAACAGAAACTTTTCAGTAACACAGAAAATTCTGAGACTTAATTAACAATATTAGATTACCTGCGCTGTATTTCTCATGCATCAGATGCTTCCCTGAACCCTGAGATAACTTTGGGTGGCAGTTAATAGAATTAACTATTCTAACTAACTGTAGAAAGCACATTTTTAATAAATAACAGCCAGTAAAAAGCTATATCAGATTCTATGACTGCCTTTCAGTTCTCCTTTTTTTAACTAATAAAACTTTATTTTAAGATGATGGGTTAATATTATTTTAAGTTTACCCATAACTTGATTATTCCACAGCCCCAAAATTGAACAAAGAAGTCAGCAGACTGCTAAACCTCACTAAATATACATTGACTTCATATACTCTCACTGTCCAGGACAAGTGTTTGCTCACGGTTCTTTATGCAACACATTCTAATGAATACAATGCAGTGGCTTTCAAGAAGGGTTTTGATGCCTGAAATAGGATAACTTAGTATACTACAAAAGGCATTTTTAAGAGCCTTTTAAAACATCTATTGAACTGGCAGTGAAAAAAAGAAGGCTCCTGACCCATGAATCATGAGGGGAGGGATTGTATGAATACCTGTGACAAAGGAAGAAGAGGGTTCACATGATCAAGAATACAGCACAAAAAACAATAAAGACCAGAGCTTCAATTTTATCTTCTTTAGGAAGAATGCAGTGGTATCTATATAACAGAGCCTGAAAACATGATCAGTGTTACAATTAAAACATCAATACACCACCTGTACCACACTGACTCCAGAGACAAACCTGGGATCATAGCAGACAACATAACAGCCTTTTTACAAAATGGAAAAGAATACTTTGCTGGAAGCAAGGATTTCTTCCTTAATACTGAGGTATACCATAGTAAATCCCATAACAACTCAATGTTGTCCACACTGGGGGAATTATAGGTTATTTTACATTTACATTAAGACTGCTGCTGCTATTTCTGTTTCCTAAAGAAAAGGTAAGAATGGTCACAGTGGATCACTTGAGAGATCTAGCTTAAAATCCCAACTCCAGTGATAGCTATGAGGTAATGCAAAAGGATCAGGCTTTATGATTAGGGGAGGAGACATCTCTCAGGACTCTTACACCCCTTAGCATCCCCTGGTCCGTACCCACAGATCCTTGACATGTCCAGGGGACAGTGGGCATTGTTCAGACTGCTTCAGTCAATGCTCTGCTAATCATGCATAGCTTAATTATGATTTTTTCCAGTATTTTTTTTCTTCTTTCATCTGGAGACACAAGTTCTTTAACTGTTACTTCTGTGTGGGAAAAACTTCCTTAGGGAAAGTAATAGGGGCATGGGCCAAGAGGAAACGTTTAGGAAAGGACAAGGCATATGCAGAAGGGCCCTTCTGCTCCTCTTCCAAGGTAACTGCTCCTGTAGGATGCAAACAATATGCAATGAGCAACAAGCTGACAAATACCAGAAGTAAAGCTTAGTCTTTAGTACTTACAGAGAACAAAACAAATTGAAGACTCCGAGGTATGCAGTCATTACACTTCATTTGAAGATGAAGGATGATGGGAAATAGGACTGGTATATTATTTAGGGACAGACTGGGGGTAGATAGTTTTATATAATCAGGCTTCTAGAACTATGTTTCAAACCTAAGATGAATGGAAAAAAGTATCACAAGCTTCTTTTTTTTTTTTTTTTCCAAACCAATTATTCATATAATGCTATATTAACCTTGAAGTAGCTGAATTAATTGAATTATCTTTCCAAAACTCCTTGTGACGAGTGTGAGGATTCCTTTGAGTGCTGTGAGCCCCGGAGCAATGGATCAAGTACCAGGCTGGAGAGTGCTTCATCAGGCTGGAAACTGCTGTGACAGCCAGGGATATGTCACTGCCTCCCTCTCTCCAGCAGCTATCTTCCTCCCTCCCCCCAGTCTCTGTTCGTCTGCTTGGATAAAAAGCTGATCCATAACTGCTCCTGCTTTACTTCTCTGTGTGTTTGTATAGCTCCCTGCACCAGAGGACTGTACTTTCAATACACAGATAACACATTGTTGCATCCTCCATGCCTTTGTGCTTTCTTGTATTTACAGCTTCCTTGGCCTGAGGCCATCTTTGGTGCGTCAATGACCCATCCCTTTTCATTCCTGTCTTTCTAATACATATTCTTGCTAATCAACTTGGCAAAATAATGATGACTTGTTTGATTTGTTAAAAACTCAAAACCCAGCTTTGTGCAAGCACAGTGACTCTGGTTATACCACTGACCTCATTTAGTCATAGCAGCTAAAAGGTGGAAAATCTGAGCAAAGCACTGCATTTCTCCTAGAAACAGCAATAATGTGGTTGCCTCAGTGAAAAGGGGAAGCATGAAGGCCTGGTAGCATATCAGGAATCAGTTTACATCTTTTGTACAGACACAGCAGTGCTTAGTTGGTGATGACATTACAGAAATCAGAGTCTGGTCAATGCCAGAGGTCATTATGAAGTGCTGGCTCACTGAGTTCAAGGGAAGACAATCAGAGCTGGGTCTATTTGACTGGAGACAACTGGAGTTTTATCTAAATTAAAAGCATGCTTCCTTCTGTGCCCATACAGGTAATACAGTGCTTCATTAATGTGATTACACTGATCCTGTTCCTAAGCAGCTGTTTTTTCTTAAGCTGAGAAAAGACAATTTGTGTCCTGCAAATGGGTTTTCACAAAACCTTAAGTAGTAAAAGGCAAACCGATGAATTCAGTTTGACAGCTCACTGCTAGTTACATGCCAGCAGTTTCATAAGGCTTTGACCTTGGTGATGAAACCTCACACTTCATAAGAAGTCCTTATATGAGTAGTTGCCCATTGACAACTTATAACACACTATGTCCAAGGACCCTATCCCATTTTAATTGCAGTGGTATCAACAGCATCTTTCTCTTTACTACCTCCTGAATTTCTTTACTATTGTGGAAAATAATATAAAAAGCCATTCAAAGTAGTACACCTACAAATTCAACATCTAGTAGTTTTCCCACAGTAAACTGCTGATATATTTCACACTTTTCACAGTTTTTGTAAGAAATAAAATAAACAGTGATGAACTAGTTGGGTTACCTAATGACCTTGCATGTCTCTAAGGTGAATTGACACTCATAAATGAGGAGAGAGGAAACAGAAGGTAATAGCATTTTCTCTCATCACTTGGAACCTGGACACTTATTGTGGACATAATTATTTTTATTTTTAAGGAAGGAATAGATTACATTTGACGGTCACTTTATTATGCCTTTACCACACTTTTCCTTAAAATAACTGGCATTTGATCTTGTCTAAATTCTAAGTCTGGCCTTGCATTCAAAGAAGAAACTAATTATTGAGTCTGCTAATATTCATGGCTGTTGGGAATTTAGTGAAATTATTGGATCTTCTTTCATTATGCTATCTTTAACCATCTGACTGTGTCCCAGAAGGTTCCTGTCTTCCTTCTCTGCCATTTTCATCCATCTTACTTCCTTTTCCCTGACTCCCCTCTTTCAAAACTGTGCTTCTTCTGGTCCTACTGACTCCTATAATCTGTTTGCTTTTTCAGGAGGTTAAAATCTAAGTGGGAAGAAAAAAAAAAACAAACCAAACCAACCAACCAACCAAACCCCATCCCCCAAAACAAAATGTTAAATGAATGCCTAAAACCACTCTTGCCTTTCTCCTTGGCTTCTCTCAGTGTTTAGGTCTAAAGCTAGGCCTTGGTCCATTAGGATGATTTGTTTGGGAAAGAAGCAAACACCATGCACAGGTACAACAAAATCAGCATCTGTTTGTTTTGGCCATGAGTGTTTGCCTGCTCAGATCACACTGCCAGGGTCAGAGCAATTCTGAAGCCAAGAGTGAGGGCCTGTCAGTCAGTGTCCTGACACTTGTGCTGCAACCTGCCATAACTGCACTTAGTTATAAATTTCACATGCACTAATTCAGAACTAGAGACAAACTGCACACTACATTGTATGATTTGTATAATACAGGACTTATTAAAAATCATCTGCAGAGTCCAACTTATTTGTCCCTGTGCCTGTATTAGCCTGTAAAATACACAGCCTGGAAAGCAAGTGTCTTGCTTATTTTTCATTTCACTCACAGGGCTGATTCATGCCAGTATATATTGAAACCCCACCTCATAGTTTGGAGAAGTAATTTCCATTCCATAAGTTCTGCTTGAAGCTAATACATGCTTTTATAAAACATCTAAAGTAAAACTTTAACCATTTCACTCAGCCCAGCTGTGAAGTTCAAACTGTTTTTTTTAAAGTTAATTATCTTTCTCTGGCCTGCACATATGCACATTAAATACAAATAAATCAATATGGCATGCTTATTCTTGTTTCAATTTGCTTTTTGTTTTTAAAATTAGCATATTCTTGCTTTGCCTAGCAGATATATGAGAGTGATGGTATCTCACAGATTAAAGTTTTGCATTTGTCTCTTTGTAGTTCATTTGCTATTTTATAAAACCAAAGTCCTTGAGGGAGAGGCGGAAAGCCCCACAATTTTCCTCAATGTTCCATTTCACCTTTTTATCTCTGATGCAGTGAGCATATGTGAAAAAGAAATACAGATAGCCAGATGGCTCCCCAGTGTCCATACTTACAAAAGCACTGACCAACAGAAGTAACTTTAAATAATGCTGAAGTTGATTCATGCTTCAGCATATTCTTGTTGTTGTCTTTTTCTTCTTCTAATGCTGTATTACTAGGAGGGTGCACTTGGGATCTTCCCTAGAAGATTATTACTTGTAAAAAGAAAAAGTAGAACAAACATATATTTTATTTTATTTCTAATTAAGGCAAAAATATTTGGGGACTACAGTTAGAATCACCATAATTTTTAGCACTGGTTATTTCTTCATAACATTCTCCTTTTCCTTTGACTACCACCTATTACACATCTCCAAAAAATCTAAAGAGAGATTGTTTCATACTTGCTTTGTGGTTTTCTTTGCACCTTCCTCCGAATCACCCTGCATAGATCACAGCAAGAGAGGGAGTACTGAATTAGCTGATTCACGTCTGTTACCTGGTGTGACGATCTCTAACTCCACTTAGCTGTGGGGATTTTCCAAAGCAGACAAGTAAACTCTCCTTTTGCCAGGGTGCTGTTGTCAGATTGGGGCATTTGAACATCACCACATTTCAAGGATGAGCAGCATCATGTCCACAGTTGCTCTGTGAGCTCATTAAGTCCACATTGTACTGACAGCAAAGGTTCACACATTTGTTCATAGTTTATCTGTGTTAAGAAGTGGAAAAACATCACTTTTAAAAACATCATTTTTAATGACCCATGATCTGGAGAATTCTGTTCATCTGATGGCATCACCTAATTTGTCTTCAAGATATGAAATCCTTCAAGCTTTTCAAAATTCTGGACCCATTCTCAGCTGGCATTGGTTGCAAATCTGATCTTTCATTTCAGAGGAAATATCATCCCCTACTTTTTTGTTCTCTGGGAGAAACTCTTTTGAAATATGTGTGACCCTAACTCATGTACATGAGTTTTTACACCAAGCAGCCTATAGACAGGCCATAATGACTTCCACATGTATAGACAAATTTTAGTAAGGGCACTGCATTCAGGTTATTCCATTCTAGCTATAAAGCATTAGTATTATTGTCTGGTTTGGTTAGTACGGCCATAGTGCAGAATAGTTGGAAACAAAATTGTAACTTGAGCGTGTGCACTGATTCATTGTGGGTTCTTGTTTATTTGTTATACTTCTGCCTTTGGGACACAGCTGCAAGAGCATCATGAGATGTGTTCCTTCAACATATGGCTGTGATGCTACCCTTCCGTGCAACCTGCACCACCTCAGTGGGAACAGAGACCACCTCTCCCTGCAAAAGTGGAAATTTTGCACCTAGCAGGACAGTCTAGAACAAAATATGCTTGCATAACAATTAGGAAAGCCTAACATTTTTGGGAAAAAAAGAGCTTGGACAAATGCAGCTCCCACTCTCCTAAAAGAAAATAGTTTTGAAAACTTTTAGTAAAACTCCTGGAGCAATCAGGAAACTGAACCACAAATCTAACCACTGTTCTAACGCTCCTTTTTAGTCTTTTACGCTTGTTTCCTTGCAAAGTTTCGAAGCGAGGGAATAATTCGAGGATGGGTAATAAAGAGGACAACAAAAAATCACAAACAAAACAAACCAAAACCCCTCAGCTGGGGTTGATGTGTCCCGGTTCTCTCCTCGCCACCACCCTCCTGCCTCTCTCCCTCTCTTCAGTGACATCTGCCGGCTTCCCCCGAAACCTCCCCGCTCCCTCCAAGCTCTCCGGCCCTTCCAGGGAGTTCGGCTCCGCTCTGCCTCCGCTCCCACCCGGGACCCAGATCCCCGAGAAGATTCTCCCACCCGGGAGACAGATCCCTGCGGAGCCTCTCCCACCCGGGACCTAGATTCCCGAGAAACCTTTCCCACTCGGGACCCAGATCCCCGAGAAACCTTTCCCACCCGGGACCCAGATCCCCGCGGAGCCTCTCCCACCCGGGACCCAGATCCCCGAGAAACCTTTCCCACTCGGGACCCAGCTCCCCACCACCTCCTCTGGGGCTCGGCCAGCAGCCCTGGCACTGCCATCGGGACGGCCCGCACGGACCCGGGGGGGTGGGGAGGGGGGGGGAAACTTTCCTGCCAAGTTTCTCCCGCTCCTCTACAGAGCCCCGCGGGTTCACAAATTCCGCGGATGCGGATCGGAAGCTACCTGCCATTTCACACCCCCCTCACCAATCCACGGGGGCTGTTCCCTTAAAAAGCTTTCGATTACACCGTGACCCCCCCTCCCCGCGCCCCGCGCAGCGAGCAGTGCCGCGCAAACTGCACCCACCGCGCCCGCGATCACTCCGCGCTGCCAAGCGGAGCCTGGGGCGGGCCGGGCAGGGCTGAGCGGCCGCGGCGCTCGGCGGGGTGTGGCCTGGGTATTATTTATGAGCTCCAGCCCCTATTTGCTCAGCTAATGATGAAGCGGAGGCCTCGGAGCCTCGCCTCGCTGGAGCGGCGGCGGGGAGGGCAGGGCAGGGCAGCGCAGCGCAGCGCCTGTAACTGGAAACCGGAGTCTGCACCCTCACCGCCCCCCTTCCCATTCACTCCTAGGTGCTTAATTGAGGGCTGGGGAGAAGCGCTCCTGCTGCCGTAGGAGTCCAGATACAAGGATTATTTTACAAAAGAGCCGGGAGTACCTTTGCAGCCCTTGCAGCGTGAAGAGAGACTTTTCCTTATTTTAATTTTTTTTTGTTTTGTTTTGTTAATATTCTCTCTCCTCCCCGCTAAGCGAGACGGGTTTGGAATTAAAATATTCTGCTAAAAGGAGTGGAGTCGGTAAACTGAGAGAAACCAGATAGAAATCTGTATTACTGGTCCCTCCAATAGCTAGGTAAGCATAATTGAAAGTTCTTTTTCTTCACTGTAATGGATATGAAATGTGTTTGATGGTTGAATTTTCCTACTGTTCACGGAGAGTTAAAGCAATATTTGCCAGATTAGCATACTTGCGTTTGGCGGGGTTTTGTGTCTCTGTGATTTTGTGGGGTTTTTGGGGGTTTTTTCCTTTTTTTTTTTTTTTTTTTTTTTTTCTTTCCTTTTTTTGTTTCTTCTTTCCTTTTTTTTCTTTCTTCAGCTGAATAGTTTGAATGGTTTAGGGTTAGGACTCAGCCCGTAGTGGATGACACCTGCACAGCACTTTGCTGTAAAACTATATGATACTTTACAAAAGCAACACATTGTGCTGAAAGCAACCTCTGTGGCAGGAGGACTTCACTGCTTCACTTCATTAATGTTTTGCTAGTTTGTACAGTTAGAACAGGGCATAAGAGAAGAAATATAATTAGACATTGCTTTTTGTCTGTCATAAATGATTCTTCAAAAGTACACGCAAGATTTTAGGTCTGTGCATTGTCAGCGGGGATCATGTGCACAGGACATGCTGAATATAGTATCATGACTTACTGAGATAAATTCAGAACTGGGATATAAGCCCAAACTGAGATTCAAACTTGCAATGAGTTTGTGTTCAGCTACCAGATATCTGGGTCTGAAATGAAACCTGTTTCCATTAGGTAACTCACATGTCAAACCCCCTGAGGTACCTTTTTGGCACATATGCATTTATTATTTATGTGTCTAACAGCTGGGTAGGAACCATGCAGACCAGAATTTTAATCTTGTACTTGCCTGTCACTTCTGTGTTAACAGTGGAGATCTGCAATTTGAGCAATGAAATGTAGCAATGTTTCATTACTGTAACTGATTGCACCAGAATTGGCAGGAGGTGTGAGAGTGGGCGTGAATGGTTGCTGAGAGGGCTTTTTTATTATTATTTCCTATAGTATCATTTAAGGGCAGAGAGAAACGCACACACTTGTTCCTCTTTGACTTTTTATCTCTATAGCAAAGAAAGCATCGTGCTACTGCTGTAAAATACTAATCCCAATTCATCTGTTAAATCACATGTTCAGTATGATTGGCTATTTGTTTTGGCCTGACAAAGAAATTTTATCAGGATTTAATGGCATTTCTCTTTTAGAAGAGGGACAAGTTAAAGAATGAGTTAGTCATTTCAAATTTATAGCCCAAAAATCGCATTAATTCCAGAGTTTGTGCAGACTGTTTAAAAATTATTCTTGGCGAAAATACTGCAACTGTCATTTTATCAGTTAACAGACCCTTAGAGATAACTTGGAACTGGGGCAGAATGGTTAAGTTTCTCTTGTAGACCAAATTATTAAATGGCAAATTTCTGTTTTTTTCAGTTCAGAGAGTTGTATCCTTACTTGAACTTCATGCATTTCTCTGTCCTCCAGAGCAAATAATGAAGGGGAGCTGAGAGTGTGGGCTACAGAGCTGTGTATTCCCTGGTGTGCTCTCCATCCCACCCCCAACTTAGTATGAAGTTTTCATGCAGAGAGAAGCCTTTCAAAACAATTTACAGTGAGTGGACAGGGGATGACAGAGGCAGTAACGAGATATGGGCTTTTACTGCTAAGTCAGTGGTGTGGATCCAGACCAAATTGCTGTTGACCTAAAGTCATCCCTGCCTGACAGGTGGTTCCTGCCATGCTGTGATGGTTCCAGCCGGTTCTTTTAGGGCAGGTGTGAATCTCAGAGGGGCCGAATGGACAAGCATGTAGAAATATTGCCTTCCACTGGAGGGACTGTAGTGCTAGAGCAGAGCCAAGGTAAAGAAGTGTGAGATGATTGCAGGGACAACATAAAGCATCATGTAATAAATGTATAGCTTTTAATGCCATCTTCTAGCTGTAGAGGTTGTCCTTCAAAGTTCTACTATCTAGCATAGAATCAAATGTATCACCTAATTAACCAATAGGTGATGTCTAGTAGAAGGGCTGTTCATGTCAAAAGAAAAAATATGTTTAAGCAGGGAAGTAGAATTGGCCTAAAATGAGGGTGTGTTCTAGTCTCATTTTTGCAGTGGAGCTGAAGAACAAAGTTGTTACAGATGAAGTGAAATTTGGGCTTCACAGTATTTGGAAAGATGCAGTTTAGGATACACTATAGGTATGCAATATTCAGCTTCTAATGTCTGCTGGGTTTTATGGGTCTGGTCCAAAGTCCATTAGAACTGATAGGAAAGTGTTACTGATTCTGGTGAGTTCAAGCCCTTCCTACCTGGGGAAAGATTCAGATTTGGGTTTGGGGTGCTTTTCTGATTGAGGAGTTCACTCTTCTCAGCAGCTAAACACTGTAAAATGACTGTAGATTAAGCATTGTGCAGGAGCGGTAGCAGAAGTATCGAGTGTCATGCACTGTCCAACACTGGGTTTTAGTGCTCTGGAGTAGTCTATGAGAGTAGGTAAGTATACTGAAAGGAGCTAGCCCCAAAGGCAAATGTTGACTAACACTTTCAGGCATGTTGAAATACTTTTGGTTTCGATTGTTTTAAAATTGGTGGCATACATAGTCAGGATTTCATTGAGGGCTGCTAAAAACTTAGCTTACTGAAACATAAAGCTCATTTCCAGACACTCTTGATTTCAAAAGTTGAAAGAAAACATACAAATAAACAAACAGCAAAACCCAAACCTTCCACCCGCCCAAAACAGGAGAGGGAGATTAATTATGATGTAAAGTAAGGAGAGATGTCTAAAAATATCAGCCAGCTTTTTATTTGTGAAACTTTATCTCCTGTCCTTGCTTTGCTCTGCCTTGACATTTAGTATAGTTATATTTCCAGCAGGTGGAATTGTCCTTATTTAAATAAACCAAATCTAATGGTGTAGTTTGCCTTAGCCAAACTCTGTTGGTTCATACACAGGCAGAGAGCTCCTTTTATGTCAGCCCAGAAGACTGTTGGGGTAAACCATTTTCAGATGTATAAAGGAAGAAGAGAAGTGCTGCAGCCCCTTCACAGTGTTGTGTATTATGGCTTCAGCTTGAAGAGCTTTCTAACTCAGATCTGCCTGTAGTGTTGTTTTTGCTTCACAAAATTTTAAAAAAACAGTAATGTGATATCTCTGTCTTTCAGATTTCGTTTCTTGGATACTAACTTGCAAAACTGAAGAGATGGCATTTCTTGCACTGCACGTGTTGATTGGGATATTTATTTACTTTAGCAGTGTAAAAGGATCTTCCCAGCCTCAAGCAAGGGTGTTTCTAACATTCAATGGTAAGAAGAAAGATAAACACTCTTAAGCAAATGTGGTGATTGAACATTTTCTTCTTCTCCTTAAATTCAATAACTGAGTAGAAACTGGCTTTTTGATCTTCATCCACAATTACTATTTTTGATTTGTGTTTCTGCAGTACCTGTCAGCCTAAGTTTGTTTTTCACCTGAAGTTCCTTGCAACTATAGCTACGGGTACATAAATAATAATACCTTCTCTTTAATTTGAGAGTTATTATGGATTAATAAAACTAGAGACTTTATTTCTTATCCTCAGTTTTGTTTGGGAAAGATGATAGCACATGGCATGTTGTGGAAGTTATTAATGATTTGAGTTGCTTTCATTCGTAGCCCTACTGAGACACTTTATACTCTGAAAAACAGGCTGCTTTAAGATTTAGCAAAATAGTAGAGAGTCCTTTGACAAAATATCATTCCTTGTGTGCTTTGTACAACTTAGATGTACATAGCGTGTCTCAGTCACTGATGCCTGCATACTGTAATCAAGCTGTCAAAATTATTATGCAAAAGAAAGGTGCTTTTACTTCTGAAATGATGAGCAGTACTTTTTTGGTGCAATTACCTGAATGTTACTTTATTTTTATGTTGCTTATTCTTGTAGTATATGCTGAGTTTAGCCACCACTTTGACATGTGTGTTCTTTTGGCTTTCAGATTCTGTTCATATTAAGCAGAAATTTTCTGTCACTAACTACAGAGGCATTAGCATCCTTCAGTTCTCTGCCTTTTCTTCAATAGTCTTTGAGGCCTGAGGGTCTGCTATTCCCTGCTCTGAAAATGTCTGCATTAGGATGGTGGGAAGGCTCATGACTGCAGGGCTGCCTTGCAGCTGCCATGGCCTGCCTTTGGAATATTCTGTGGGCTCTGAATATTCCAAAAGAATCACTTAAAAAAATAATCATAACATAAGCAAACCGCCATTTGCCACAGTGATCATAACTACTTACTCTTGAGTCTGTAAGACTCCTGAGTACTTGTACTCTTGAGACATGTGTAAGGAGACCTGCCAAGTTAGACCTTCCACAAGTACCAACCAGACTGAACACTGGCAGGATATTGTATAGGGCCCTGAACTTATGAGCACAATAAGTGCTTAATATGAGCTTAATAAGTGTAAATTGACATGGTTCCAATAACAACAGTAGAAACTGCATTCCAAGGGGGAACTGCCAAATGAAGAAATAGGTGGGAATTTCTTTTCCTTGCTTTAAGTAACACTGACTTAATGTAGATGGTACTTGATGCAGTACAACTCAACATTGAAGCAAGCTTGGCTGTAGGTTTGTCACAGTTACACAGACCAGGCTGATTCAGATTTCCACATAATGTCCATGGGGACCTTGAAAGAAATCTAGGTTTCCCTTGATCTCTAATATGAGCATGAAGTGGGAAATTTTCAGGTTTTGTGGTATTCAACCTTGTGAATGACAAATACTCATAATGAGCAGAAAATAGGGGTTTGTATTTTGTTCTTTGTCTCATCACAGGTCAAAGTCTGAAACACAGAACCACCCAGAGGGCAAAAAACCCCCAAACCTAGGGATTTAGAAAAAATAATGGCTTTTTAGAAAAAAGGAAACCTTAGTTGCTCTGTCCCTCTCTAAGGGTGTTGTCCTCTTTCCTTTAAAAGTGGTTATGAAAGCTTTATGTCACCTTTGTCTCTTGAAGCTTTTGGTCTCCAAGAGCTCTGCCACCCTGCACCAGCACTGGGGACATAGCCCTAGCTCTCCCGTTCCTGACTTTAACCCTGCTGGGCTGCCTCAGTTACAGCTTGCTTCTGTAATATCATGTACAGTAGTTGCAACCCTGTGACCTCTCCTTGATTTTTTTTACAGCAATGAATTGCATAGGTAAAACTGAGCCTCTAGCCTCAGTTAAAGTCAGGGGAAAGTGTCACCAGAACCTTGAAATATTACCTAATTTTCTTTAAATGGACATGTTACCTTCTGTAATACTTATCTCAACATTCAACCTTAAAAAAAAAAAATTACATTTTAAAATCCTTCATTTTTAATGGGTCTTTCAAAGTTGTACAAGTAAGATATTGATTTTGTATTTTATAATGTGACAGGTAATGTCTGAAACAAAGGGCTGAGCTTTTTGTATAGTATAAAACCAGTAACTTTGTTTTTAAGCTCAATTGCCAGATGGTAAGAAACAGCTTTCATTATGTGAAAACAGTTTGTTTGTTGTTGTATATAACAAGATAATGTCCCCTTCCTTAGCATGAACTTATATTCTCTAATTCTTCATTTACTCACATGGGAACTGTTATAAGAAAAAAAAAAAAAAAAAAAAAAAAAAAAAGGAAACTTCATGTTGTTCTCTAACCAAGTGCAGTAACAGTCTTTCTACATAAGCTGCTGCATAGCTTATTGTTTTTAAATCATGTAGAAATACCAAGTTATTTGCTGTCTCCATGCCCTGAGAAGTTTTAATTTTTATGGAGAGTTGTCACACTTTTGAAGTGCATAATTTGAAAATAAAGCTATAATTAGGGCTCCTTATGTTTTAAATGACATTAGACAATGAAGACAAGTCATTCAAGCTTAGGATACTTCCATGATATTTTTCAAGTTCTGAATTGGACTTGGCATGGTGTCTATAATCACATTGCATAAGTTTTGGGGGTAGAATGTGTACAGGAGGAGAAAATGAGTGATGCTTTTCAAAGCTAACCTACTCCTTCAGGGTAGAGTCAATTGAGCTTATTCACAATGCAGCATTTCTCATGGGAAAATCCAAGTATCTTGACCTATTCTGTTGTTCATCAGGAAAGATAAAAATGTGAATCATTTGAATCATGGGCTACTTTTCTCTTTGTCATCTACTTAATTAAGAATCAAATGTAATTAAAAAGTAAGCCTAGGTAATACCTCAGGAGCCTGATAATAGGGATTTTCCAATTAACTTCAATGGATGAAGGACTGCAACCCTAATTTCTGTTTTTGAAATCAAAAGCTAGGCCCCTTGTCTAATTAAAATGTAGTTCATGACTTAGCTGAGATTGTTAAATGTATGTCTGACACAACTGTGGAACTGACTGCAGTCTGCATTATGAGTGCCTTGAAAATTGCAGTGCTGTACAGAACCCCAGCTTGATTTCTGCTGCTTTGCACCTTGTATAACTATTTACTGGGATGAAGGCAAAGGCCAGGCTGGAGCTGAGCTGCATCTTTTTGCACAGATATATGTGGCTTCACAGGGCACAAGGCCTACAGAGAATCAGGCGAAGGGGTTCTCGGGTTGCTTGGGATGATTTGTCATGACCTAATTGTCTCTCTCAACTGCAATGGCTCAAACCATCAGTATCTGTAAAACATCTCCACTTGAAGAGCAGCTGCAGTTGAAGAAGAAAAGATGACTCCAGCTTTTTCTGATTCTGAAATTGCAAAGATGTGAAGCCTGTGGTGCAGCAGCTGAAGCGGTGCTGGGGAATCATCTCCTGTGCTCATGTAAGAGTGAAGGAACCTGGGATGGGGGAAGCAAAGGACTTGACACATCTCCCTATAATATGCCATTCTCCCTTCCCTTACACCTTATGGTTCCTTGTTCCTGGTTTAACTTACTTAAATCACCCATCGTAATTTAAAGTGCAATAGTTCTTTTTCTCTCCATAGCAAAAGACTTTCCTTATCTGTTTATGAACTATCAAGAATAATGCCTGCTGTTTCTCAAGCTACATACATTCCTCCTTGTTACTGAATGTTCTTGAACAGATAATTGGGAGCTGTATCCTTCAATCTTTACAGGGGGAAAACATTTCTCAAATCAGAGGGAGGAGAACAGTCAAAATAAGAAAAAAATATTAGACTCCAGGATAGTGTCAGACTTTCATTTCATTCCAACTCTCGTTCCTATTCTGGATTTTGTTGTAACCCTGAAATGTTGGGCCATACCATTTTAAGATCCGATTCTAAACCAGACAAAGCAGTTCCAGTACTTATTTGTGAAAACACACTTAAAGAGATCTTCTTTGAGATTCAAATTTATATGGAGATTAACACACAAGTAATAATTTCACAATTTACTGGGAACATTTCGTGCATTCTTACCTAAAATGTCTGGTCAAGCAGATATTTCCCATGCAGATTCACTCATTGTCTCCAGTGAAAATTGCATATGGGAAGTGTATCAAGGCTAATTTTCAGACAGTTTTGTTCTTTTTTTTTTTTTTTTTTGTCATAAAATTGCTAGAATATGTAAAGCACTTTTAAGAAGGTATCAGTCAGCTTCATTAATGACAATTAAAAAGCAAAAAATGTCGCCAGAGCAACAGCAGCACTTATTCAACTGTCAACATATTTAAAAAGATTTAATGCAACCCCTGTGGTTACCCTCAAGGAAAAGTAAAGGAACTGAGAACCATTTTCTTTGAGCTCTTGAGCAACAGCAGTACAACTTGTTTTTAAACAATCCCTCATTGTAATGTTAATTTTACCGCAGTTAATAAAAAGTTCATTTATTATTTGAGGGACTTTGTGCTGATGACAGTTTAGTAGGAGACGGTTTATCCTCAAGTCACTGATTGGATCTTTGGTGCTGCCCATGGAATGAAAAGTACTTGCAAAATGAAGCAGAGGTAAAGCACTTAAAATTTTTTAATTATATGTTTATATGCAGAACTCAGACAGAACTCTCTTGAGTCTTTATGTAGTAGCATAATTTTCAGCAAATCGTGGGTCAGACTTTCTCAGAAGTAGCTAATACATGACTTTCACAGCTTCGTGGATCTTAAATAATACTAATTTATAAAGTGCTGAATACTAAAGATGTGAAAAATCTTTCCCTTTAATTGTCTTGCATTGGACATCTAAAAGCTAACTCACTTTTGAATACTATCAATTAAAATAAAATTCCTGTTTATCTTCAGTTGTGAAGTTGGTATTTTTATGTATGGTTGAATCGACTACTTTGGTTGTTCTTAAAGAAAAATACCTACTTTACAAATCTAAGTCATTTGGGGTTAATTTTTAGACTTTATCTTCATGTACACGGATTTTTTTTTCCTTGCTTTGCCTTTTTTCTTTTATTCCTCTGTTGTTGAAATTGAATTACTTCTATAAACTATGAGCTAACAAAATTTTTTTAAAAACCTGAAGTTTTCAAACTGATATTAACGTCAGCATTCTGTGAAAAGCTCCATATTCTTTCTAGAATTCCATGGGTAGAGTTCCCTCCCATGTGCCAAATGACATAAAGTCTAATTATTTTCATGCTCTTGTTCTTGCTTGCTGATTTGGCTTCACTGTCATTACTGTTGACAAGAGTGCATGGGAGAGGAGATTTTAGTGTATCTTTTCTTTATTTACATTGATTGTGCCATGTGCTGTTACTTCAGCTATGAAAACGACTGTGCAATAAAGCTGAAGTTGCAGGTGATACTTAGCACAGTTCTTTTTTGTTCGTTGAAGATACTACAGGAGGTAACATTATAGAAGAGTGTAAATATGTATGTTGCCTTCAAGCCAGTTATTTATCAGGCCACAAACATAGGGGAAAATCTTATAAAATTAATCCCACTCTTGGTTGAAGAACTCATTCAAATTTTACAAATTTGGGAAGACTTGAATATTTCTTGCATGATGAGAGGTAGACCTGTCATCTAGGAGATTACTTCCTTTAATCTCTTTCTGTTCCCCAGCTCAGTCAATATGACCTGTATCTGAATAATCTCTTTTTAAATTGTGATTTTGGTATGGAAAAATCTAACTTTATCTCAGGACAGTTTGACAGATTTGACACATCTTAGCTCTCTCTACTTGTCATAGAAGAAAGCAGCTTATCTTGGCCAGTTCCACTGCTCTCATTACAGTTCTCCTTTGTCTTGCCTCTGTAAGGCAAATGCTGAAGTCCCTACATAGGCAGTTATATTGCTGTTATTGTACAACACATTTTTTTTTTATGTTTAAAAAAATGTGATGAAAGAAAAATGGCATAGACATTTCTAATACCCTATCTTTTTCAGGATCATGAGTGCCAGTAACAAGAGCTCCTCTGTGAGCCCTTTCCAGACTGGATGAGTTCACAGTTCACTTTGATATGTGGTGCTGCACAAGCCTTTTTGTGTATCGGATGTAATTAGTGGCGTGACTCACAATAATTACTCATTTTATTGAAGTGCGTTGACTGAGGTTCTGCCATGAATAAATACATAGAACAAGACCTTATCCTAGTACTGAACTGGTTCTTTCCTCAACATGTGTATTTTGTTCTTTTTTTGGTGCTGACTTTCCAGTACTTCTCAATGACACTCCATAACAAAAAGACTGGGCACTCTTTCTCAGGGAAAAGCCTTTGTCACAGGGACACAGTTTGCTGATTCACAGTGTGCCTTCTCATCTCATTACATTCAGATGGCAATGGCTGCAGCAGACACCAGGTTAAAAGAAGGCTGCGTGTTTTCCCCCTGTTCATCTGATTACAGAGCTGGGGTCTCAGGGTTGCAACTGAAGAGTGAAAAATGCTCTATTGACTGCATCAATCAGTGTGATGTTGGATCTTCTGTCTTACTGTGAAGTGCACAGATCAAGATCAGTGTGAGTTTTAGTAATGAAGTGAATGATGGTGATAAATGGAGTGTTTACAGCATATATCCTTCCTTCTCCTTCAACCCCCCATCCTTATTCGATGCAAACATGGTAGAATTTGCATCATTACTTCATCTGACATTGATCTGGCTTCTACTTGGAAGGAGAAATCCTGCTTACTGGCTTAGTGAAGCTAAGACATTGGTATCACAGCAGAAGGAAAACAATGAATGGTAGCTTGGCCTCTCCCCTGAAATCACTCTGGTACTGGGATCATCATGCCCTTTAGAGAATTCAGTTTTTCTTCTTGTATTTGTGAATATAAGGCTGACCCTATCCCCTTGAAGAAAAGTCTATTGCATCTCTTGCGCCAAGCGTGATGGAGGTTGTTTCCTGTCTCCTTGTAGAACAGCTATTGCTTGGGATATATTCCCAGCTGCTCTCACCCAGCAAATCACTTATGCAAAACTACAAAGGCACCTCAATTACTGCAGTTAATACCCCAGATTATACTTAGATTACTTTCAAAAACATAGTTTAAATATTTCTAACTAATGATCTCACATTATTATTTTATGTTCCAAGACAGTGATACAAACAGGAGACTTTGAAGAAATGTCTCACTGTTGTTTTACTTTTTATCTGCAATGAACTAGCCCATGGTATTTCATTATTATCTGAAAAAAAAAAAATCAGTTTTGTCTGGAGCCCTCCATCAAACCATCATGATGGAAAAATCTCTGGAGCAACGTGTCACCAGTATACAGCTCCAGTGAGCTCAGTCAGGGAGTGCCAAGAAATGCAGGAGCTGTTAGGAACTCTGTTCTGTTAGGTGGGGAAAGTGAATTTCAGGACTGGCTTGTGAATGCCCTCAAATCACCCCAAGCTTAGAGTTTGGTCTATGAGCACTTTTCAGGGATGAGCCCTTAATTTGTAATTTGGCCAGGCCTTAATTTGGCCAGTTCTTAATTTCTCCACCACATCCTCACAATCTGGGGAGTGTGATATGACATTTTTAATATTACATCAGTAAGGGAAAGGAAAAAAATAGATGAGTTGGGTTTTTTTGAAGGCTGTAGGAAAATACTTCCTATGAAACATAGCCTATTTTTATGAGAGGCTTTTAATTCTAGTAGAAATTTCAAATGCAAATGTGATTTTGTGAAATTCAACATTTAGAAACAGTTTGGAATGAATAGACAGACTTTTGATCTGTTCTGCTAAATCTTACTCACTGCTCTTGGATAAGTGATTGCTTCACCAAAAGTATCTTCTAGAATGTGGATGAGGAGACATCACATTCACCCTGGACTGCCAAGTTGCTTAATGGAAAAAAAAATGTGTCTAGGCAGCTAATTTTATTAAAATAAACCAAAACAAAAACTAATAATAATAATAATAAAAAGAAACAACAAAATTAAGCTGAATCAAATTTCTCTAGTTAAAAACATCTCTTTCAACCATTAAGAGGGTCAGACTGGCATTCTGAAGTGAAGAGCAACTTTGCTTTAGTATTACATGATAAATTTACGACATATTAAACTTAACTTTCAACTATCTATTGTCCTTTTAGTATTTGCTTTGCAATTTCATAGTTCCTATATTTCTTTGCAAATGCAACTGAAAAAAACCACCATCTTTTAAATCCTTCCCTGAGAATAATAGGCTTTCTCAATCACCTGTTTTTTCTGAGCATTTCTTGCTGGTTCTTAGAATTCTTTTCTTTTCCTTAATACCATTTCCCTTTTCTATTATTTATGAAAAATACTTTGCTTTTAAAAGCTTCAGGTTATTCAGAATAAATCAATTTCTGTCATCTCAGGATCAATTAAATTGGGCAAATATTTGGTTTCTTTTAACATCTATATAAATCAGACTATATCTCTCAGTTTCCCAGCTTAAAGGAGCTGCAGAGTTAGATTTACAGGGATAAGGGAAATATGTGAGGCAAGTGTCTAGTCGCTCATTCAGTTCAGTCACTGGGAATGATGAGGTTCGTTTTCTTTCCTTCTCATGTAACAGACAAAGAATGCAAAGTTTTAAAGAGCAGGAGAAGATCAATATCATGGTATATCTACTCACAAAAGCAGTGTAACAGGAACACAAAAAGGAAAGATAGTAGGACAGATGTATTCATCATAAGATAGATGTATTCAGTAATTTAATTTTAGTGCAAAAAGGTACATCTATTCAAAAGACAGTATAACACATATAATTATATACACTTCTGTTTTCTGCTTTTTAACCCCAAACATTTTACTAGGTGTGAATCTAAAACTTATTTAGAAACTCTGATCAACAACTGCTGATCTCAGAAGACAAGTAGAGTAGAGTTTTCTTCTCCTCCACAGCCAACCAGGGAATGAAACAAGATGTTTTCCTTGGTGCAAACACTCTCATACACTTCTCTGGCCTTTCTGATGCATTTCAGTGGCACAGGATAGTTCTTAACACATTTCATTTCTACAGTTCTTAGAAATTCCTCTTTGTCTGAAGTAAGAAGACTGCATGCCAATCATTGCAGTTTTCTGAGGTATTGTTTGTGTCAATATGTTGAGTACTCTTACAAGACACAATATCAGATTAGTGTACAAAAATGTGGGCACTTGCATCTTCAGAATAGTACTTGTATTTTTAATTTTATTTTATTTTTTTAACACGAACCAATTAAGATGTTATTTTCAAGGAAAGGCTTGGCATTTTTTCAAAAATTTACTTTTTGAGCCCTGAAAAGGATTTCATTGGCATGGGGAGCTGATCCCAGGCTTAGACTTTTTGATGGCTTCAACGTGATCACAGCTGGAATTTTTTAGCTGATTTGGATAAAATGCTACTTCCTTCCACTGCTGAAAATAATTCTCCATCACTTTATTTTTCCTAAAGCAGACTACCTACAGCCAAGTCAAAAGAATTTAAAGCCCTCACGAGGTGTTTTATTGTTGTTTGCATTAGGGAAATAAAGCTGTGCATACATGGCTATAAAATATGAAAATTAATATACCTGTAAAGCCATTACCTCTGATTTAATAACTTACTATCTTTATAGCATTGATAAGTCCCTTTAAAGTGAGAAGTGTCATCCATTCCATTCTCCACTAGAAACCTTGGTTTTTTACACACACTTGCAAACATCAGACTTTTTGAAACATAATTTTCAAAAGCAGAGGAGTGCAATAATCAAATGTCAGTGATTAGTATTTCACCTTCTTCGGATTACCTCTCTAGGATTTCCTGATCTCAGGTACATGGGTTCTTAAGCTCACACAGGCATCTGGAGGAGTCTGTTCCTAAAGTGGCAAAAGTACATAAAATTGCAAAAATAATTTGAAACTTTCACATGAGGTCACGTATACCGCTATCTGCACTAACAGTGTGCAGAAAGTGAATCAAGGAGACTTACAAATGTGGCAAGCATGGTTTAGCTTGCCAGCCAGGTCCAACAAACAATAAGCTTTATCTGTTCCTATCTTTTCCTTCAAGACATGGAAGAACCTTTGCTTGAACATTCAGTGCTTCCTTACCTGATGAATTTGCCCTTCAGCCCCAGCACTGAAGATAAGCAGTGTGTTCATGAAGCACTAGTGTGGTGCTTATAGAAGAAAAAGAAAAAAGGTCTTGCTGCATTTGTGTTGTAAATACATAGCTAGACTAGTTAAAGCTTTTGCTGTGTCCACTTCAGTAAAAGCAGGCGCTGGATTAGAGGGACAAGCACTGGAATTCAGCATCTCCCCAGCAGCTGGGGAGGGCAGACCACCCTGATGCAGGAGCACTGACAAGGGTTTTATAGAGGAAGGTTGTGCCAGCTGAATCAATACTAAGGCAGGTTTCATACCTACTGTGGTATTTACACTGGTACGTTGGAGGGAGTGCCATAGTGGAACTAAATAGTTTTTATTTAAAAAGAACCTTTATTGAGGTTGTTTTTTTAGTTTTTTGTTTGGTTTGGCTTTTTTTTTCATATAGATGAATCTGCCACAAATGATTACTTAATTTCCATTTGCTATTTCAAAAGAAAAGATCTATTTCATTCCAGCTTCTCAGGGTATCATTGCCAAATAACTTTCCTTCATAAGAGCACTCCAGATACATTCAGCACTGAGGTACAGTGATGAGATTCTTCTCCATTCTTCTTGTTCTTATTATATTTGTGCTTCTATTAAGTGCAATTTTTATTGGCATCAGTACTTTGATATTTGCATTGGTATTTGTACTAGTATTGGAGTCAGGTCTAGAGTGCTGGTTGAGAGACAGCCTGTCCTTCTCCTTGTATACTCAGTTCTTCTCATACCGTGTCCTTAAAGAGGTGAAAGAAAGAAGTTTGCCTTGATTTGTCCAACAGGCTAGTGGCTGAGTTTTTTCTTTTCACTCTGCTTGGTGATTGTGAAGGACCTTTGCTTTGAGGCCATTCCCTTTCTACACAGTAGGGGACAATGGCACTGGGAAGGGTTTATGGTTTGCATATGGCTGTTGAAAGCTTCCTTATCAACTGGAGAAAACTTCGTTTCAAATCAGGTTGGATCTGAGAGAAAACATCTAACATCTAAGATCAACTAAACTTGAGATTGTGTGTAACATCAATAAACCACAGCACTCTGAATAAACAAGGTGACCACTCACTGTTTACTTTTCTCTTTGCTTATTTTTCTGCTCTTTGTCTGTGATTGCCCCAGTCTGTTTGCTGAGCTGCTGAAAATGAGTTTTGTTCAATGTTGGTCTAATTCTTGGTTGATAGGTGTGAGTTCTATGTGTAAATGTGAGAGAGAGAAATAGCAGATTGTGCGACATTTTTGCTCTAAAAGTCCCTGTCAAGAAAGTGACTGTGGAGAGTGAGGGGGTGATTCAGCAGTCACCAAGAGGTGAAAGGATCTTGTGGGGATTCCACATAGCACAAGGACTTGGGGTGGAGTTACTCCATCCCAGCTCCCAGCATATGAGGATGTGCAGCCATAATATCTGCTCTAGAAGTAATCTAGAAGTAATCATTTGAAGCTGACTTCAGATCTGAGACCAGATCTTCTCATGCAGAAGAAAGTACATGTGTTTATTCTCTTTAGGATCAGTTAGGATGCAAAATGCTAATGTTCTATACAAGAACTGAGCATGGTCTGGCCTGCTGAGTCATTTCCATGTTAAAGTTTTCTGCAGTTGTGCCAATCTATTTGTTTTAATTTGTGGAGAGGAGATACTGGGGGAAGGGATTGCTGTGTCCAGTTTTTGGGCCCTCCAAGAACAAGAGGTGCTGGTGAAACAGAAGAAACACAGTCAGGGTTTGCTAAGCTGTTCTAGGTGCTGGAACACATGAGAGACAAGGAGGGGCTGAGACAGCTGAGTCTCTTTAACCTGTAGAAGAGGAGTCTAAGAGGCATCTCAGGGCAGTTTCCTACTGTCTGCTGGGGAGAGTATAGCCAGGGCAGAACCAAACACTTCTCAGAGAGCATAATGACAGGACAATGCAAAAAACTCAAGTTTGAGCAAAATAAATTCTGTTAAATGGTGGGATTTTTTTTTTCTTCCTTTCCCTTTTATTTCCCACTGTGGGCATAGTGAGACATCGAAACGGCTTGTACAGGGGGGCAATAGATTCTGTATTTCTTCAGGTACTTGAAATTCAGCTAGATGAGGTCCTGTGCAAACCCATCTCCCTTCAGTAGCTGTCCCTGTCTTGAGCAGGATTTTGCCTGATGTAGCATTCAGGTGTTCTTTCCAACCTGCATGCTTTGTGGATCTGTTGGTGATTAGCAGGCGTTAGTATTAAGATGTTGGTATCTATTTTGGCTGTGTTTCCAGCACAGCTTATCTACTAAAGCTGTTCTGAAGAAGAGGGAATGTTTTTCTCAAAAAGGTCAGAAATCTGACCCAAATGACCTGGCAGCCTGTGTTCACAATGGAAGCTGTAAACACTCAACATCAGGAATTTTATTTAGATGCCTACTGCAAATTATTGCTTCTAAAGTATGGTTTTCGAAATCTGAAATCTGGCATGTTATATAAATAGGTTTTTTGCAGTTTAATGCAATAGAGTTCCCTGGTGTGGAAGAAAGAAACAGAAATCTATCTGTAACTGTGCTGTAAAATGTAAAATTTATGTTCTAAGGAATAGCAGAAATCCTGTATATGTGTTAGTACATGAAATGATATGAAAGTGATGCCAGATGATTCCACTTGTATTTTGTGTACAAAATCTCCTTTGTTTGCTTCTTTAATACAAAGAGATTGACAACTTCATTTTCAACTGAGCTCCTTTCTAGAATGAGTAAATCACTACATGATATAATGAAATGTGCAGAATTTAACTAAATTTATAGGTGCATAATTGATTTATTTTTAAAACTGTATCAAACTTCTTTAGTGCAAAATGAAAATTAAGGTTAAATTAAATAAGTGATATTTCTGATCAAAGCTCACAGCATACATTTGATCTCAGATCTTAGATCTTTACTTGTTGTGACATCTGTTTCTAGTTTATTTTCAAAGTTTGTATTGTAGGTGTGTATAATGCTACATCGAATAGACAAAGCAGACTTCTACAGTACATACTATGTGGAGGTATGCGTGTCTACTTCTGGGCAGGCTTTTTGTTTTCACTTTTAACTGTGCCTGGGACTGGCCTAACCTAGATGAGGGACCTTGCACTTGGACTTGTTGAGCCTCACAGAGATTGCACTGCCTCATTTCTCAAGCCTTTGAGCCTCAAGTGAATCCAGCAGACCACACAGCTTGGTGTCAGCAGCAGCAAACCTGCTGAGTGCCTACTCCATGCCATTGTCCATGTCACTGACAAAGATGTTAAACAGCACTAGATAAAAATGGTACAGTCCAGAGTAAAAAACTCTGAACTACTTTGAGCCACATTCTGTTTCATATGCATATCATCCTAAATATGTCCAAGCCATGGTATTTTCTTTGTTTTCTGTAACTGAGTTTGCAAACTTGAGCTCTGTTCTTTAACGATAAATGTGCATACACACACACGTGCACAATCAGCGTAAAAAAAAAAACACCCTAGTAATATGATATGCACTTCTGAGCTTATACATTTCAGTTCTGTGATTGGTACTGTATTATTTTGACTATTTGAAAATTCATTAGAAGTTTATAGATTATCAGGCTTTATCAAAGGGTCTGAAAGGCTGTAGTGGTCTCTAACAAATAGTGACATCGTTTAACAAAGCCACTATGTGTTTCCTGTCTTCCATAGAACCACAGAATCATGTGGGTTGGTAGGACTGGACATCCAGCCAACATCCTGCTCAAAGCAGGTCTGATTAGATCAAGGTAGGTCTGAGACATGTCTAGTTCAGTCTTGAGTAACTCCAAGGATGGAAACTTTAATGGCAGTGTTCCAGTAGCCTCCCAGTATGTCATTATACACAGCAGTAAGATTTTCCCTTTTCCTTTGCTTCTTAAAACTTAAGGAACCTAGTTCTCTCATCTCTCCATGTGCTGCAGAAACTTTATTTGTTCTTTGGCTTATTTTTAGGTTTGGAGAGAGATTTTTCCTTTCGAAGGGTGAGCTGGACTGCTCACCATCTCTTTCATCCTTCTCCAAGCTCATGTCCACATACAATAGGAACAGGCTGACTCTGTTAGTAATACAATAGTTCAGCATTAAGCCACTAAAACTGAGTAAGACCAGAATCAAGACCACGTATCTGTGTGCATATGTACTTAATGACTATTAAGTTGCTTCAGTGTCCAGCTGGGGAAGGAAGAAGAGGATTTTATTGGCTCCAGTTAGAACCAACTATTGAGGTCGTCTTTCCAAAGAAAGTGAACAAATCTGAGTACTGTGTCCCATGGCAGTTGTTGAGTATTTCTTAAGGCTGGGTATCATATGATAAGGAACTCACCTCTGAGCCATTTTTAGAGAAGTTTCTCTACAACTTTCTGAGGACACCTTTTGATTCTTGCCCATAGCTCAATTCACATAAGCATTTTAAAAGGAAAAGCCTGTGTATCCATTACCAGTTTCCTATTAATTTATATTTTAGACATTAATTCTTCTCACTAGGGGAAGTCAAAGCCTTGTGTCATTTTCGTAATAGAAAAATAGCAGCAAAATAACTTGTATATGAATAATAAAAGAGAAAAGATCTCATTTCACTTCTTCAGGCTCTACTTGTGCAGACAAATTCATTCTCTGTGTGTTAAAGGGTAGGTGGGTTTTGTCTGTGCAGAGATATTAATTTTCATTTGATCTGCCTTAATCCTGAGGATATGGGTTCCGATCCCTGAGCTATTGAAAATATTAACTTGATTCTTCCATCAGCCTTCAAAAGCTCTGTCACTGAAGACTCTCAGCAGCTGTTATCTACTATAATAAATGCCAATGATAAAAAAACCTAGATGGGATAAAGAAATTTTTTTTAAGAACAAATAAAACTTTTATTTCTAAATTAAGTTGGGGGAAAAAAAAAAAAAGCCTTTGATGATAACTTTGTTGATAGAAAATACCAACAAGATTGGTCTTGGATAAAGCAATTGTTCTTTTCCACAAATATTGCTTAGGATTTGGGGGTCACAGTTCATAGCAAAATATGCTGCCTCTGTTTGCCCAGCTGCCACACCCTCTCTGCCTTGTCTCCTGCACATGAAAAAAGAGGCTGAAAACAAGGTAAAGAGAAAAAAAACTCTAGTGCTGCTCTGCTTGTAAAACATAAATAATGTAAATGGTATTACAGGATTAAGACTTTTTACTTCTATGTACATGTCACCCCAGAGGAATTCTGCCCTGGTATTTAGCAGAGGGCAGAGGGCACAGTGTCTTGGTCTCTTGGTCTGGTTTTGGCTTGGTAGTGACATGGAATGGTGATCCAGAATGCAGGAATAAAGGAATAAGTCTCACAAGTTGTTTTTATTTTAAGTTTCAACTCTTGTCAGTGTTGCAGCATCTGAAAACTGTTCCTCCACCATAACCAGGTATACCAGCTGAATGTGCCCTCAGAAAGAGGCAAGCCAAAATGAAAGGAAACTCCTAAGGAGAAAAAGGACATGGAAAGGCTGTTAATTCCAGCTTTCATTTCAAGTTCAATTTTATGGATGTTGCACACAAATTAAAGATTGTGTTGCAGAACTTTTTGTTAAGAAAAAAAAAAATCACCATTCATACCTGTGTCTCCATACACTTCAAACAGATTTATTTTAATTTAAAAATATCCTGCAGAGATTTATCTGTATCATATGGCTTGTACTGGAGCAGTCTTACTCTGCCTTACATGTTTCTACTTGGTTTTGGCAAAACATAAGGAAACAGCAATTAAGAGGAAATTTCATTTAATTTAATTTCAGTTCATTTTAATTTTGGGGGGAAAAATAACCAAAACAAGGCATAAATCCTTCTGAAGTCTAGTGATATTACTGAACTTTGGACCGTCATCATACTTTCTGTCAGGTTCAGTGTTTCAGTTAGAAATCTACATTTAATCGCTTTCCACCTAAAAAGGAGGTGTGCAGTTATGAACACAGTGATACATGAAAGTGTTCAATGATTTTTTTTCACTGTATTGGAGTTTTCAATTTTCTAATGAAAGTTAGAATTATATATATGTGTGTGTGTATATATATATATTCACAAGCGTGTATATGTATATATATATATAGGAATCGGTTTCCATGTTTTTCAAGTTTTTTTCTAATTTTCCAACTTCAGCATGAAGTGTTTATCCAGTTCAGAGGTTTCAGAGCCCATGGAAGTGGGGATTCATAAATGGGTGGCCCTTACACGTCTCAGGACAGGCCTGGTTTCTCTGTTGGCAAGGTTGAACAGGGTACACATTGGCTGCTGTCTCTTTTTCAGTGCCCATGCCAGTAATTACCACTTTGTGTTATTTATAGACACAGAGCTGGTTTGCAGGTTTTTTTTCTCTTTCTTCTTAGCCACCACCCCACACGACTATTACCAGGCTTTTTGTTGAGGTTTGTCTAGTGGAAGCAGAATTAAAGATTTTTGTGTGCTTTGCCATCTTCTGACAACTGGCAGCAATTGGAATGAGGCATGTCAAGCAGCTACCACAAAAAGCAATCTGTACTTTTCAAGTTCAGACAAAGGTTAAAGAAAAAAAGCTTCTCTGTAATTGTGCTTTTTCATACATAAGGGAATATTTTCACATTTGAGAATATTTAATTTTACTAATTGAGGGAATGTTACATTACAGTTCAGAAGAGAAGGTGAAATCCCAAGAAAAATACTTTTTTAGCAGAGCAATGCTAATGCTTGTGTTAGTCATTTTGAATAATATGGGGTGGATGGGAAGCAATAATTCATTAGTGTCTCTCCTGCAGTCAATTAAATACATCTCATACCTAACTGATGAAAGCTGCCTTTGTCTCTTTCAGAAGAATCTTATTATTATTACCATAATGAAAGGGAGTAGGACAATTTTTCCTAGCATCTCAGATCTTTGGAGGAAGGGAAAAAGTAAAACCTAAATGCTATCCCCGCCACTTTGAGTTTGATAAAGGTATTTCAAAATGAAAAGAAGGAGAAAATGATCAGCTAAAGAGTATCTTTAATGAAAACAATCTCAACAAGGTTTCATAAGAAACATGCTATACCTAGAAATGTTTGCAAACATTCTAATACAGCTAGTATATATGTGGCCATTTGTGATAATGCTGACTCTTTACTGACAGGGGTGTTGGAAAACTAATTTTATAAGTTTGAGACTTGCAAATACCTGGGTTATGAGAACCATGGAAGTACTGATAGGCTACCTGTATTCTGCACAAAGAGAACATCACATTTCTATAGCTGCAAAGTTTTTCCTCTTATGTTGACTGTTAATTGCTGGACCTGCTGAATCCTAAACTGTGCAACACAACTGAGACGTTTTCACACATTACAGAACTCCAGGTCAGAAAGATGATTATCTGCTGCATAGACACCAGTTTAATAGATTAAGATCCTATATGAAATCAGGGATCAGCTTGACATAGCAAAGAAGGAATTCCTACTTTCTACATCCTTCCCCCATCCCTAATCTGGATGCCTTTCAAATAGTATAGTTACAGAAGGATTTCACAGAGCTGATCTCTTTAATTTCCTTCATTCTATAAAATCTATTGTTATTTATTCCTAAGCTTCCTAAGAGACTGCATACTATTTTGTCAGGCTAAAATGTGCATTGCTTTGACAATTCTTAACACTTACTGCCTCCTCCAATTTGATTCACATTTGCTCCCTTCTGTATCTACTACCCTGTCCAAGTTAAAAAGTAAAATAAAGTGGAAGAAACGTTTGGGCCTCTGAACACATTGCTGAAAGGTTCCTTTTTCTACACACAAGTGTTCAGAGTACTTTTCACAGAAGAATAGCATAAATTATGGAGATTGCATTCACAGAACAGTGAATGGTATTGTCAGTTTGCTTAGGAAAAACTAATGGGGTTGTAAAGAAATACTATCTACTTCACCAAAGTAAAATTTGACAGCTGGAAAAACAAGAGCAATTGACTGGCTTCCATTTTCCATTGATTTTAGCCCCCAGTGTTCAGAAGACTTCCTTTTTTTGCAAAACCACATTCACACTGCCTACACACGAACACACAAGGCTCTTTTGCTTCAAGCCAGAGACAGATTAAACGTCATTAGGAGACTAAAGCTTATGGAAAATTCAGATTGTAACAGATAGTAATTTGACAAAAAAAAAGAATTAGGGTTTGTTTTACCAAAGCCAGAAATAAAGGCTAGTGTGAGATTCCCATGGTACTTTTGTGCCTTTAGCCACTGGATAGGAATACAGTCGCTTTTCGTAGTCTGGTTTCATATCATATAATCTTGGTAGCCACATACCATGGCTTCTTAAATGCGTTTAAGCACTCAGTGGAACTACACATATATCTCAATAAATAGAAAACCCCATGACAAGTATTTACCTTAGAGCAAGAATTAAGAACTGTAACAATAGTATGTGTTCAGAGTGTTCTAAGGTAGTTGCACAAGTAGCTCAACTTAAAAGCAGAATGAATTAATACATTTTATGTCTGGATAGATTGGATTAGTTACTGAGCAATAAATTCTCACCCAAGCGTCCTTCTACTTACACAGTTTGCCAGGCCTTGCTAGCTCTAGGATAAAGGATGGATCATTGCAGTGGAGTGACACATGCCTGTGGTGACTGATGAGCTGTGATTTGAGGAATGAAGCTGTTCTCACTTCATTAACAAATGGAATAGTACCTAATATGCATTGGCATGTTCAGGTACAAAGGTCTCAAACATTTATACCTGAAAACTTCAAAACTTTATACCTGAAAGCTTCAACAGACAGTTCACTAAGGAATGATGCTGCTTGCTCTATGTTGTATGTTGGCATGCACAACATACAAGATGTTATGTATGCAAACAGCCTTACAAAGTGAGGGCTAACACAACGGAGTAATGTGCTGAAATGTCTGGCAAAAAAAAGTATAGATTGACTGCTGACATGGTTTTCAAAGCCTCTGTTAGGTACCTGTGCTTGCTTTTGAGCCTGTGGGGATAGTTAGACACCTCAGATTGTGAGGTGAAGCAGCCTTGTCAAATAAATAGATACTGTCTAAAATCATCATGTATCTTTAAACATTAGCTGGAAGCCACGAGGGGAAAATATCTGAGGACAGGAATAGGACAAGAATCTTGGTATTTAGTTGTTTTATTCAGGTCTGTGGGGAGGTGCCTCTGTCAGCCAGGAATCCAGATGAAGGCTCATTGCCTAAGGAGAAATATTTGCATAGTTTATATTCACAATTGTACTGAGCAGAGACTACTTTCTTTTCTGCATTGTATGTAATAAAGAGAGAAAAAAACATTTTCGTTTCTGTCCTAATTTGGAAGGAAAGAGGCAGAAGTTCCAGTTTCAGCCCATGTATCATAAATATCCATTGTAAGTGGGAGACATACAGTAAGGTAGTCAAAGAAGTGGATTTTTTACTCCTCTCTTAAAACTCTACTGCTGTGCACAACAAATAATGCGGAATGAACTGAACTAGACTGAGAAGCGTAAAAGAGACCAGATTAGATCTGAGTCATAGCTGCAGTTTCTTGTTTTCACAAGTGTAGGGTTTTTTATATTAACCAGTGCCCATTAGGAGCAGCCTTCAGGACAGTGTAAGCCACTGCTCTCTGTAAGGCAGCCTGAAGCCTGCTGAAGGGGGACTTCAGCCACCTGGACCCAAAATCTTCTCTTTGCAGGTCTCCTGCACAGATTCGGCCTTATAGCTGTTCTATTGCATCTCCAAGGCTGAATATTGGGAAACACCTAATTTGGAAGGCAGCTAACACATTTGCCTGGCTTTTGTCTGGCTCACGGATGCCAAAACTGAGTTAAATTTGCATATGTTGCCAGAAGATACTCCTGTGCTTGGAGTTTTTGAGTTCCTGCTCTTATGAGTGAAAAAATCTGTCATTTCTATATGCTAGTGATCTGCCAGTGCTGCAAACAGATACAGAGATGCCTCTACTCTGAAATGGATTTAAGCCCTGGTTAAAACTTTGATAAAGTTAATTAAATTGTTGTTTGGTCCTTTGCAAGAACAATTTACTTTATGACTTAAGAGAGACTACTGCACTGAAATCAGGTATAAATTATGAAGACTGAGTTTAATAATATAAAGTATTTCTAAAGAAGAAAGGAAAAAAGCCAAAAGTCATTGTGAAAATAGTAATTTTTTTTTTATATAAGACATACTTTGTACTCAATACATGTATGAGAATAATGGTGAAGATACTCATGTGAAAACTGTGAAATGAAGGGCAATACAGACTTATAAGCTAATTCTGAAGTGAGGAATAAATAAAAATTGTCCTATGTTGCAATTACATTTTGTGCTGACAGTGAAAAATACAATTTGAAACCACACATTTAGTCTGACTCCCTCTTCTCTCTTCATCATTCAAGTGGCTGTCTCAGCTATGTATGTGGGGGCTGCTGAATTTACCTCTCATGCAATTACATCAGCAGAAACTTTGGCTCTGTTTCATTAACTTGGCTTGTTTATTGGAGCTTTTATGTCTTATTTCCTCAAGCAATAGGATAGATATCTATTCAAGATACTTAACGAATTCAGAACATTATATTTTTTTGCCTCAGGTAAGAAAGATATCTAAATATCTCTCCCTGGTATGTACACATGTACACACTTTTCTCTGACCCTTTGTCTTCATGTGCATATGTACACACATGGGCACAAAATGTCACTGTGAGACCTCTATCTTAAGAAATAAGTCAAGTCTTAATGAAAATACATCTCTTATAAAGGTAGGAATCATGAAAATCAGAAATACAAGAAATCTTAAACTACTATAATCCACCTTATTTAAGGGAAAAGTGTTTGCTCCAGCACATTTTTGTAGTGCTTTTTCTTGTTGAGTAATGAATGTCCTAAGCACAGAATCTTTTTTCTGAGCTGTTATTTCAGGAAGAAGAATTATTTTCTAACTATGAGCCTTTGTTTTCTATTTTGTAACTCTTAGTAACAGTGAATTATACTTTTGTGCACCATCCTAATCCTATCCCATCTGAGCACAGAGCACTCTCACAGAATTGTTGTTATGTTGCTCTATAGTAATTTTTTGGCCTTGCTGACCATACTTTGGTTTGTTTGCTTGTTCATGTTTTCTTGATCTTCCTTTATAATTTGGTCTCTTAAGTCTCTTGAATGCTTACAGTGTTTCAAACTCGTGTCTTTTTTCCTTCACATTACTAGTACTGAACAGGTTAGCAAGGAGTTTATTATTCCATGGATAATTTCGGGGTGGTAAAGGGCTGTTCTATAATGAGATTACTCCAGGTAGGGTTCAAAGTAATGCTAAATACAATCTGGTGCATTTTAAATTTATTTCTTGCAGGTGTGTACACTTCCATTGTTCTAATGATAATTTAATGTGTGCAAATCCAGGCTAAGTACCTTGAAGTCAGTGAATATGCATCACCTTCCTCTTCGTGTATTAAGGGATCATATTTCAAACAGCAGTGCAGTGAGCCAAGACCATAGGCACACTAAGGTATCACCAGTGACACAGTACTGGTGAAGTAAGAGCCAAGACTTTGGACAACTCCATTTACATGCTTATGTGCACACTGTTTTCTGAAGCTTGTCATTTCGCCAGTGGCTCACCAGCTGAACAAGTGAGTAGTGCTCTGCTCTCAGCTTTTTAATATATTCAGACATGTCTGTTCTTGCCCTCTAAAGACCACATGTGCAGTACGACAGAAGTGGGAATTAGAGACTTTGTCATTCTAGAGGTTTTCAGATTAATTCAACCTTGATTTCACCATTCGGTTTGACTGAAGACAGAAATCTCAAGTTTTACCTACAAAAAAAAAATGGTACCTGTAGTCATCCATCTGAAGGTCACTTAAGAAATTTCCTTATTGATGCCTGAGTCAGGATTACCTTGGCTGGTGTAATGGGGGAGACCCATGCTAAGTTGAATTGCTGGTAAGAGTAGCCAGCAGTGCCACGTTAAAATGCTTTAATCTCAGGGATTTGTCTCCCCACTTCTCCCCACAACACTTTGTTACTCCTCCTTCAGGTGTCAAGGCAGTCTGCTGTGTTTGCTGTACACAGGCAAGACGCAGAAAGATCCAGATATGGTGGTGTAATGCTGGAAGAGGGAGCTCATGATGTAGGAAACAGCTATTTCTCACTCGGTGACTGATATTGTCAGTATTGTTACCAGTATTGGAATTTTCCAGTGAAATCAGATTTCATCAGATTTTTTTTTATATACCAGAGACTTGCTGCCAACCCTGAACCCTTTCTCTAAAGTCTTCATGTACATGGGTATGACTGTTCTGGGGGTTTCCTTCAAAATCAGTGATTTGACTTGTAGCTCTGAGCAGCCAACTTAACCAACATCGATACTTAGGTTTGAAGTTTGTTGCAAGCCTCAGTTTTGGTGTAATGTTTTTAACTCAGTCACCAGTGCTAGCACTCCTTAATACACAGCTTAGAAATCTGCTGCCTCCTCAGGCCCTCTTGCAGCACCAAGGCATATTCTGCAGAAATCATCCTCCACGTGTCCCAGAAAGAAGATGGTGATGAGAGATGGAAATGTAGTTCATCAGCTGAGTCTTTACTGCCAGTGTGCAATATGCATGTAAAATCATCTCCTTATGCTTGCTTACTGTGAAACAAAAAAGAAGTCGCACTGCTGAGGAATTTGTACTCTTAGGAAGAAAAAGTTTATCTGGTCGATCAGTTTTTTTGAGCTAGAGTTAGAAGGAGTAGTAATAAACAAGCACTGGTGTGTGGGAGAGGGGCTGGGGAGTGAATGGGCTTTTGTTAAAGAGCAATAGAAACCAAGAAGGACTCACCATGATGTTCGGGAAAGGCTTGTCTTTTCTCTAATACTGAAGGTTCATTTTTCTAGAAATGTATTTGTCTTTGCAAAATAGGACTCAGGTAAATCAAACTAACAAAATAAATTAGACTTATATGTTTGGTTTTTCTGGGTTTTGTTTTTCAGTTTTGCGTTTGTTTTTGGTTTTTTGTTTTTTTTTTTTTTTTTTTTTTTTTTTTTTGTTCTTGGTTTTGCTTTTGGTTTTTTTGTTTGTTTTTTTGTTTTGTTTTTAATTTCCGATGCTTAAAATGCTTGAAGGCAGTTTTAGCTTGCACAGGTTTCAAAGGTTTTTAAAATCAGTTATATTATATATGCAAAATAAGAAGAATTTCTAGTTTGTTCATTTGTTTTCTTTATGGTTAAATGCCCGTGCCATGCAAGAGGCAGGTTTAAAGTGCAGAAGTGTTTAAATATGCGATAGGGAATGGTATTTAATTAGCAATGTTTAATTAATTTAAATCTATTCTTTAACTATAGAGTAAATTCATGTAGGCTGTACCTTTTGAACCCATTAGCTTTATTACTTCCTTGAAGGTACAAAAAAATTTGGAAGAAGTATTAGAATAAGTATTAAATAAAATCCAAAATTCTTATCTTTTCAGTGGGATCATTAGAATTTATCCTTGGATTTTAAAGAAGTTTTTTATTATTGCTGTGTTAAGTTTTAGCATGAAAGTGAAAAAACTTGGATGAGAACACTGAAAATTGTTAAGCATATCAGAAAGCTCTGCATGGGAGAGCCACTGAATAAGCTGCAAAAATGACATCAAGATCTCTAAGACATGTAGGAAAGAAAGAATCTACTCCCATTTAGACATCAGAACTGCCAGTAAGATAGGGGAGATCAGTCCTTCCAACCTTCAGTTCCACTGTATTTCATTTTCTCTCTGGACTCTGTCCATTATTACTTTCCAAATTAAATACGGAATTTTGTCTAATAATACTCCAGCAGCTGCAATGATCGTTATCCCCGAGGTTTGATCTTTTGCCTCTCACACTTTACACATACCCATGACTGAAAAGGCAATTTGATTTTCCTGGGGCAGTGAATGTGGGGGGCAATCTGACCACCCCTGCCCACGCTCCGTGTCCCCATGAGAGCATCAGGCATCTCGCCAGCTGCAGTGATGGGAGGGACACCTGGCACTGCTCTGCCATGCTCTGTCCCTTCCAGGACAGGCCTCTCTTGACTTTTTGCCCAGATGGCAGAGGTGGCCTCCGAGCCATCCTGGGGACACAGCCGTCCCCCTGTGGCACTACAAGGCAGCCTTCCAGGCCGGAGATGCCACTGCCAGCAGGCAGCTGCATCTCACATGGTGTATTTATGGAATCCCTGAACCTTACAGTTGAAGATGTGCCAGAAGTAGTTAAGAAAAGTTCAGGAGACACTAAGCACTTGAGTACTTGCTTTCTAACCCTCTGGACTGACAGCAGGAATAAAACCTAGTCTGACAGTCCTGGGCTGGATCAAGTGGATCAAGCTTACAGCTACAGGTTAGTTTAAGTTGCCTCATGTCCAGAAATTACTTCTGCTCATAAGAAACTCTCACCATTTCTTAAAAGAGATTAAAATATATTTTCAAGTTTCTAATCAAGGAGAGCATTATTTTATCAGGGATTAGAGGCTTGTGGTATATTCTAGAACAAGGTGGGCTGAGCAAGCATTTAGTACCAGTGGTGAGTGTGCTGCAGTGGCAGGATGTGTCCAGCAGTAGTGGTGGAGGCATGAGAGAAGGGAGGGGAACGATGGTGGGAGGAAATCAGTTGAGGACTCTGCATCACAACCAGGAAAGTGCTGAGATGAACTAAACTGAGGAAAAAAAGAATATTTTTTTTTCCTTTTTTTTTTTTTTTTCCGGTAAATGAGTAATGAAAAACTTTGGTAAGTCTGTCATGAAGTCTAGTTTAGTTAACCTCAGAGGACCATGTAATGACTTCCAAGAAAGAACTGTATCCAATAAGTCATGTTCAAGATGAATAAAAATTTCCTGTTGCTTCAAGTGTTCCCCCTTTTCTTTCTGTAATAATCTTAAGTCTTCCCCATGAGGCACTCATTTGCTTCTCAGGGGATTTAGCGCTCATATAGCACTCTAGAAATAAAATTGTCTTATGATTTGGTACTACAGGAGTATTTTGAAGAGATTTATGTGCAGAAAGAGTTGTGAGGAGCAATAGAGTGCCTTTTGTCTTCTCTCAACAGGTTTTTGCCTCTCCACCCATGCACTTTGGGCACCTGGGAAGAGCTCAGTGTGTGCTGCTCTTTCACAGTACCTGTCCCTGCTCTGCCTCCCACCTTTGTGCCTACCCTTTTAGTAGGTACTTCTTTTGCTGCCTTCAGCCCACAAAGTGAAAGCTCACAAATCATTATATTGCTAAAATTACTAAAACAATGTAATGCAACATTGTGCTTCTGCAAGTGTTGAACACTTGTAGTAGACACTGCCTGGAAGAGAAACTGTGAAACATCTTGGGGTGTAGTGATTTGTGATACATAACTACATGCATATGACTGCAGTTTTTCTTATGTAAATTTATTATGTTTTCCCATATAAAACAGGGCTTTGTCTAGAACAGACCAGTAAAAATTTTTGGGATAGTCTCTGGGTAAAAACTTTTTTCAGTCTAAATAAAGTATGAGTGGGACTATATTGGATTGCAACTGTTCCAGGCTGCTACTAGCCTAACACCTGAAGATAAGTATGTATGCAAAGCACTTTACTGTGAGAATCTCCTGTACTGCAAATGTACTTTGAGGGACAGAAAAAGAAACAATTCCCTACAGTGGTCGTGTGTAAACTCCTGTTCCTTTCAGAGATTATTTTACCAGTCTATTCTTAATCATCACTAAAACAGAACTACTTACATTCTAAATGTTCTTCTGATCATGTGATCTTCAGAGGTGGGACTAAGTGGCACTTTTAACTACAGCCTAGTCCATGGATATGGATCATGTAGGAAAAGGCTCCTTCCATTTTCTGCCTGATAACTTTATCTTTGCTTTCTCTTTCTTTGTTGATTTTTAATTTGACCGAAGTGCTTTGAACTCTCGTGGTCACTGTTTTCACTGGATAATAGGTCTCTGATACATTTATAGCTGCAAAGCATCCATGGAGCCAGTGCATGACTTCACAGCTTGAGTGATGAAACCTTTGCCTGTAGGCTACAATTTGTAAATATTGTTTCCTGAGCATCCACCTAATTCTTTTAAGTTTTTATTTCTTCATGTATCTTGGGCATCTTCCGTGAACAGGATGATACTTAGTGTTCAGCGCAGAGCAAAGTTTCAGGGAAGCAGTTCTGTCTCAGTCATGTGTCATAAGTTGAGAGGTTAAGAGTTTAACACTGCTCTTCTGAGTGCTTAAGTTGAAATCTCTTAGAAACGTTTACTTTTGTCACTTAAAGTAAAATAAATATGATTTATTTTACATGTTCAGCCTGAAAAGTTTCAATAAATCTGACTTGTTATATTGCCAGACATAGAAATTTGGATATACCAAATACTGATCTGTACATGTGTGGAAGCATTATATGGGGAAAAGACGTCATTTCATAAGAAAAAACATTTCCATTATGTTCCACCCCTACAGCTATTTCAAGGTGGTTATGGTAGACCTTTGGCATGAGCTAAACCAGTCTTATTTCTGTTCTAACATAAAGTCTGTTAAGTGTTTCTCAGAAAGATTCCTACAGATTGCATGGCTGTCCGGCTGTCTGGCCAGGCTATGTACAACAGCTGTTAATATTATGATCTCAGTCACATATATACCAATAGACCCTGGTGCTTCAATTCAGTACTTCGTTTTAGCTTAGAATCTGATAGTTTCAACTTGATATCACTGTTGATTGTAACTCCACTGCTCATGAATTTCTATCTGTGTAATAAATACAAAGGAAGATTCAGTCTGAAGTTCATTTGGTCTAAAAAATGGCAGTTACTAAGGCTGAATTATTATTATTATTATTATTATTTTAAGAATTTTAATAATTAAATATATATATATAACAGATTCACACTTACTTTTAAAAATCTTTTTTCTTTTTTAGCCATCAACATGTTTTACCCAGAAGGTCTAACAAATAGCCATATGGTCATAATCTCAAGGGAAGTAGTTCCAGCTTGAAAATCAATATGTCACTACCAGGCTGTGGTAATGGATGCTTACAGCAGCAGGTTTATATAAGCTAATGGTACACTGTGCAACAGCAACTCATTTAGATGAAAGGGTTGCCTAGTCTCATTCAAATGTTTGGGGCAGCAAAAGATGAATGTTTGTAAAAGCTAATTAAAATGGTAATTCAATGAAGAGCAGGCTGTCTGTAGATGCTTCACTGGAGATCCTACAAGGAACATATTTAGTCCAAGCTTTTTTTTCTGCAGGTTATTTTCATATTTCTGGAGTAGGATGTCTGTTAGCAATATGAAACATCATAGCTTAAACTAGGGTGTTTTCTTGCACAAGCATCCATTCCCCTGGACTTAGAGAAGCAGGAAGAAATCTGAAGAAAATCAAAGTTATAAATATGTGTGTGAAATTTTGATAGATTAAAACCAAACCAAAATAAAACAAAAAATACACAAAAACCTCCCATACTCAGATCATCAAGAAATACACTTATGTATGCTTTGAAAAGTTAAAGCCTAGGTGAAAGGCTAGGGGATTTGTTAAAGAATGCTATCTTGGTATTTTTTGTGGTTTTCTGTGGAGAATAATGACATATCATGAATCAAAATCTGTTGGAACAAACTGGTTTTATGCTGCGTGCCACTGGAAAGCTGTTCACAGTGCCACTAGTGACATCCTGGTTGCTTCCACAGAAGGGTTATTTCAACCACTGCTGCTAAGATGTTGTAACCTAATGTCTTTAAGAGGAATCAAAAATCACTTCCAGGGTATCACCTCTTTTAGAGCAGCGAAAAGCAGTCTTCTGCCAAGTATGAAAGGAGCTGCAGATTTGTGTAGTTAAAAACTTGTACATTTCTCCTTTCTTTTAATATTGTCAAGATGCGTCACCTCTCTAGGTTTGCTTCCATCTATTACAAGAGGTCTTGAGAGAGTACTTTCCAGTCTATTCCTATTTTTTAGTATAAAATAATATATATGAATTTTTCACATCCATACACTATGTTTTGTTTGAGTTTAGTTCTAGAAAAGCATACAGCAGAAAGGACTGGCTTTCCTAATTCTGTCTGTTTAATTCTAATGTGCATAGCTTGGGGGGGTTTGTTTAAAAAGTGCTGAAACACATAACCATTGTATATTTTAATCTCCTGTTCAGACATGGTGTTTTTAGTTTAAATTACTAGTTAAAAAGAGCTATTTAAACAACTCTTTATAACTTGTGGGAGCTAAAGCTTGCCTTGTTGAGCTTTCAAACCGTAACTAATCCTTTTGTTTTTTGATGGTGTATGTGTAACTCTTGCTGTTTGTTAATTTCAAACTCTTCCAAATTTTTCCAGCAGCTTGTTCTACATATATTTACAATTGAAGTTTCATCGAAAGAACATGTGGCCTCTTGTTTGCAAATTTACAGGGATCATCAAAGGAGATTTTAAATACACTGAAAAATTCCTCTAGCAAGAAACGAAACCACCAGGTTATTTGTGCACTATGTATGTTTATAGCCTACTTCAAAGGTTTTGGTTACCTTAGCTCTGAGCTGTATAATCTCTCTTGCAATACCTGAGTTAAGTCAGGAACTCCTACATACACACAGCAGCCTGGCAGGCTAAACCCCATGTTGTCACAATCCAGTGCATACACTGGTATGTTGCCTGTTGGCTGAATAGTGATCTGAAACACTCATAGCCACGTGAAATGCAGAGAAACTGGCATCTTTTTAAATCTGAGCCACTCTCTGTTGAAGTCAGATGAAAGACTCCCATGGCCTAAAAGTTGCTCATCTCAGAGAGCCTGTTGGCATTTTCTGATAGGATCCCAAGTTGAACAGAAGCTGAAAAACTGACAAACTGTATTAACAATGATCAGAAAACATAAGTGCTTGTGAAATATGAAACCTTTTAGTATATTAGGTCAGTTATTGACAGAGCTCTCCTTCACATCAGCCTGGAATGAGAACTGATGAGTGGGGTGAGAAGTAGACCCATAACAAAACTATTGCAAAACCTTGCCATGTGAAGAGAGTGTTAAAGAAGAAGTCAGTCACTAGAAGGCTAGAAAATGGGCAACCTAAATTTAGCTCGTCTGTTATCTGATCATGTGCTGTGAAATTATGTTGGCAACCTCCATCTTTGGAATTAGTCGTGACCTGAGGTCTGATTCCTAGCTGTGGATCTCTACCATTGTTTATGCACAGAAGATGCAAAGTGGGAGAGAAAAAATCAAACTCCATGTTTCTGAGGAAACCAAATCTACAGTTTTCACTGGCAGTGCTAGCCTAGTCCATTAAGTAATGTTTTCAGCTCGTCACTAAGAGTTCTTAGCAGGGATGACATTCATGTTTGGTTGCAGAAGTGACAGATATTTAAACTTGAGGCTTAATAATAATACAACTCGACCTGTAAAGTGCTATGAAATATAAAGTCCACAAAGAAGTATACCAAGGTGTCTTCAGTTGCATACCCAATTTTTCCTTAAATTCAATTCTCCATCTCCATTTAAGCTATCTGACATGTTATAATAATGTAATTTAGTTAATGTTTCTAAAGGCACTCAAATATTATACTAATCAGCATTAAAAAAACCCCAGAGGAATAGAAATTATTGTCTTCGAAAGAGGGAGAATGATTCCTATCACTGAGGAATGAAGAAAAAATATTGAATTACAGGAAGGTTACTCAATATTCTGTGCACTGAATGAGTTAATTGGACTACTAGGGAAAAATGTGATGATCTAATTAAAAACTGTGCTAAAATTCATAATATTATAATGCACAGTAACATAGAGAGCAATTAGATTTTATTCAACCAGTTGGCACCTCTGAGTGTTTGAATTTGCAGTGTTAGTTTTCTTCTAAAGTATAGCTAAATGAATGAATAAATCTTTCACAAAGTAAGTGTGAAATTACTGGAAAAATACAAGTCATATATTCTTCCTAGCATGCTTTTATAGAAGAGTAGAAATGTGTAGCTGAAAATTTCCAGGGTGTCAGCCCAAGGCAGAGACCCAAAATGGAAAAAAGTTAGCCCAAATAATTTCAGTTAAGCAACTGAAAACAAAAGTGTTGAGTAATATTTGCATAATATGATAACCACAGAAGACTCTGGTGGAGTGACCATTTCTGTCTAGTAAACTGCTTGAAAATCTGATTAGGACAGCCTGATTCTGAATTATACAAGTATTGCAAAGGGTTTTTTATCCCTCAGGTCCTGATATGAGTAGGATATACAAAAGAAAACAACAAATCCATAGTTGACTAAAAAGAGCACATAAACATGTTGTGGTTCCAAGTTTAAGAGCTTAATTTACTGAAAAGAAACACTGATCATAGTATAAGAAGAACAAGTTAAAGAATATTTAGACAAGCTAGATATTTTCAGTTGTTAGAAGCTGGTTAAGTTTATTCTAGATAAATCTAAGGAATGGGTAAGGAATCCTTCATTTCTAAGGTTATGCTTGTAATAATGAATATGACTTTCTAGGTAATTTGCTGGATACTGATACCATGGGACATGAAAAATCTCTGCACTAAAAATTATATTTACCACCAAAAGGAGTCATCTGCACCATAACTATTTGCCAGGAATCATCCGTGACAATTTCCACACTGCACCCAACCTCAGAATTTGGTTGGAAAAGTGCTACCTGGCACCAACCCAAACAATACCAAGCTCCTGTTATCACAGTTTCATACCTCAGATTTGTGTCTTCATTTTTAATCCCATAATAGGTGACTCTTTTTCTCAGTTACCCAGTGCAGCATTAGTGAGTCTTTTCCAGAGTCCTTGGATGATGGTGATGCCCAAGTGGATAAGAGCATGGAGCATCAAATGAGAGTGATTAATGGTAAAGATGAGGCTGCTCTTTGTGCAGAGGTAAACAGAGGGCTGAAAAAAGTGCAGACCTGCCAATAATACAGGAACAAAAAACCCTCCCAAATTACCTACAATGCTGTAGCACTCGGTTTAAATGCATCAGAAGGATAAGGAGAACAGAATCAAACCAAATAGATTTATAAGGACTAAAGATTTTAGTCTGATGCAAATTCTTCTTTTCACAAAGTGTCTGCTTTTATGTCTGTGAGGAAGTGCATATGTTACAGCTTGATTTAAAATTGTCCCATTTCAAATTCATTAAAGCAAACTATGGAATTAAGGTTTAGATTAATTTAATATACGCTTAGTGGGTGGAAGATAATTTAAGAATGCTGTTTTGCTGTCAAACTGGAAAGACTTTTTCTAGAGTGATTGTAATGTGTCTGTCTGGGATCTATTTCTATTTCACACTTTCAACAGCAGCTTGGATAATGGAATAGAATTTCCACATTTGAACATGACAACAAGCTGAGAGGAGTTTCAGTATTTTTAGAGAATAAGGTCAGAGATCAGAATAACCTCACTGAATTGAAAAATGGTCTGAAATCAATAAACTGAACTTCAGTAAACAAAACTAATTAGTCTGTGTGTGTAATTAGGGAGAAGAAATTAAACAGTTAAATGAAAAAATGTAAGAAGATGCTGCAACATCAAGGAACAGGAGTTAGGCATCCTACCTTGCAAACTGAGTTAAGTAATACCAATGTGTCAGATTCATGGAAATGTTCATTTCAGGCAATTATTCTCTGCACAGTGATGAGTGCAATTGTGCATTTTTGGTCACCACATTTAATGATGCAGTCAAGGTGAAGGGATTCTGGAGGACAACAACAGGACTGATAAGAGGTATAAAAAATACAGCCTGCAAGGAAAGCTTGAAATAACTGTCTTTGCTTAGTCTGGAAATGAGAATACGCACAGTGTGGGAGAAGTGAACTTGATAACAGTCTTCATAACTGTTATGGCCATGAAAGTTATCTGTTTTCCCCACATCCACAGAGGACAAGACGAGGAGTTAGTGATTTAATTTGTAGTAGGGACTTCAGCTGTACAGACTTAAACAGGTTGAGATGGAAAAATGGAAATAATGCTCCCCAGAGAATCACACATTTATCAGTAAAAAAAAAAAAGAAAAGAAAAGAATTGTGAGCACGTCTACATATATTGATCCTTCTTCGACTTAGTGACACAGTGTAAGAGCATTGGGATCCTTACCAACTCTGCTTCTACATTTTGATTTGGTCCATTATGTTAGCTTCTACAGGAATGCTATCGTAAATAAAATATGCATTTCTTGCCTTTGCTGAAGTATAAATTAGTCAGGTAATTGGCATCAATCCATAACATCTAACATTTTTTCATGAAACTCCTATTTCTCTGGAAGTTTGTAGGATGACAAGATGTTGGTGTTTTATGCTGCTGAATTACATATTTTCCATATGTTGGAAATAAATAATGACAACAGATTTCATACATTTCTATATGTTCCATGTATTCTGTATATTTCCGTAATATAAGTATTATAAAAGTTATCTCATGTTAAAAAAGTTATTTCATGGTCTCTGCACCAAAGTCTATGCTGGGGCTGTATGGACTGCTTATTTTAAAGTGAACTGCCTAGAAGTAAACCTTTATACAAACTTAAAAATGAAAACTTTAGTCTAAAAATGTAGCAGTGGATGTATCTTTTTTTACTCTAATGTGTATTCCTTTTTAAAGTGAAAATGAGCAAATCCTAAGTTTCTATCTCAGGTCCATAAGATCACAAAATATTTTTTGTGGTAGGGAGGGTGGAGTAGATGATCTCTCAGGTCCGTTCCAAACTATGCCATTCTATGATTCTGTGATTTATCCACCAGTTTTCAGTGGAAAGACAGAGATTTAATCAGCTAAAGATAGTCCAACATTCACTTTTCGGTTGCTTTTGCAGAATTATATATTTCCTACTACAGGTCTGGGATGACTGCTGTCTATGCATGATGCCATGGTTTATATTGACGTGCACAGTAGTACGAGCCTGGCATTTCCCTCTTGGCCTTCAGAATTTTTTTCCCTCGTTTGTATTTGGGTGTGTTGTTGTTGTTGTTTTGTAATTTTCATATCTGTAAATATGTGCTGGGTTGAGTTTCCAATTCTGAAGATGTCTATTAATATATCTGTAATCTCATGTTCTTACCCTGTAATGAGCAGTAATGACCAAAGGAAATACCACTGGAGCTATTGGAATGAATTAAATATACCAGAAAGGGAAAATACAAATTTTGTTACTTCTAGTAAGTTCTACCATGGCAATTCTGTTGTTTTTTTGGTTTTGTAACTTGATTTTGTTCATTAGAGCATTCTTGATTAAGCATTTGCTCATCTTTATTGCTTCGTGATGCTTCTTGGATGTCCATATGGTTGTCCGTATTACATGATTATTAATCTGCTGCACACACAATAGTAAGAGTATTCCAGTTCAACTTCAGCACTGGAAGAACAGCGTAGCATGGAACAGGTTCCAGACTGGTAATCTCTCTGGGTGTGCAACTGAATATGAATTGTTTGCATCTGCAAATAGTGCCTAAGTGATGACCTTACCAAGACCTGAGCCAAGCTAGATGTGCCTAGATTGGAAGATAAATACTACAGAAGGCATTAAGCCAACCTAAGTCACATATACACAAATTATGCTTCTGTGGAAGGAAGTATTATTATACCTCTGTGCAACTTTTTAGGCCAATTAGTGGTATCACATTCAGAGAAACAGAGTGAATAAGTAACTGATGATGCTGATTTTAAAAGAACAAGCCAGGGTGAGCCACCATGCCTCACTGAGCAGTGACTGTTTCTCAAGGAAGCACAAAAAGGATATGGGAGCTTCTGGTTGAGGTCAAGATTTGGTCTTTTGATGGTTTGTAGTTGGGTTTTATTTTTTATTTGAGGTTTGACACCAGTGTTTTACTTGGACTGACCCTGCTGTGCTGCTGCACCTGAGGTAAGCACAGCAGAACTGGAAGCTAGATGCAGTTGTCATGTTAGGTTGACGTAGTTCATTATGCTGATAAAGAATAATAAAGACCACAGGGAACTAATAATAATGAGGTGGTTTGGCTAGTAGAAGTGTAAGGTAAATGCTGTGTCTGGTTAAAACATTAGTGATGTATAAACACTGCTGGATCTGCAGAAAGGGTGAGCATCCCCAGTGCAAGCTGTAAATGCTTCAGGTTGTTTTGGGTTTTTTTCCATCAATCACACTGGTGAAGGTCAGCCTTTCTTAGCATTTCTTATTAGCTACTCCCACAAGGAATGATGAATAGTTAATGTGCTGAATGTATACAGTATTTGCTTTCTGGTGGGATTCCAGCTGTAAAATCACTTAATAATTCCATTATTAAATATTAGGGACCTAGGGGGAATGTATTTACTTACTGCTACAGCTACTCGAAAAGCCTAGGTTCAGATAAAGTTATGAGTGTTATGTTCAATTGGGTTCCAGTATGTTTCCCTGGAAGCAAGAATTGAGCACACCTCTAAAAGGCAATAAGATAGGAGGCAGCTCAGAACTGGACTTGCAGGACTGAATTCAGGCGCTAGGCTGTCATTATCAATATGGAGAAAAAGGGAGAGACTTAATCCAGTGGCTTCTGTATTGAGAGTGTTCAGCTATTTAAGCAGCATCATTTTTGATATCTCAGCCCTCTCCTGTGCTCCAGGAAAATACCAAGTTTTCCCATCAATAATTAAAGTCTTGTAAATGGTATCAGAAATGTTTGTTGCACCAGCAGTTCAACGGGGTACAGAGCTTGCACTTCAGCAATGTAAGCATCAAAACATACTGCACACTATATTCTTAGGCATAGGATAGGATGTCTTTTATCTTGTTAACTTTTAAGTGCAGAGATAGGTACACAAGTCTATAAACATATTATTTAGAATATCAGATAATATTTTGGAAGGGAAAATTACTTGGCAGTAATGCAGAAAGGGGGTGGTACAACAGGCGTGTACTGACACAGAGCTGATCTTCTGGTTGTGCAGGTATTTGAAGTCGACTGGATCATAGCAATGGCCTTAAGGATTCATAATTCTTTTAATTACAGGGGGTTTCAATCAAATGTCTAAAATATTTATGTGCATAAATGTTCTGTTCTGTAGCTATAGGAGTAAAACTTTCTAAGACATAGCTATGACTGCAGATGTGCTCCTTGTCTCTTGCTATCTCAGTGAGTCGATACATCTCTGTAACTGTACAGAATGCTTTTCATATCATTTAAGATAAAATTGTCCCTTTAAAAACAATGCATCATGTTTGGATTGTAATTCCAAATGTAGGTATCTGTGAGGTACCTAACCCCTACTAAACCTACTGAGACAATAAAATCTTTGATGACACAAGTTCTCAGTAGACTGGTTGGGGGAAGAAATGTTTTATAGAGAGACTATAGTTTTCTTCACAGCCTGCTGGTTTGGATTAGAATCAGAGATGAGTTTCCAAGTCAGCATGTACAGCACTGTGCCAGAGAGTTGTTCTTGGAGCTGCTGCTTCTGTAAAATGCAGACGGAGGAAAGAAGAATCAAGAAAATGAGAGGAATGGCTACTGGCAGCTTCTCATTTTTGCATTTGCAGACAACAACCAACACTGTCTGGACTTTGCTGCAGCGAATGCTGGGTGGTCAATGTGGTTTCTCACTCTTGGTTCATTTTGTTGTTAGTTCAACAGTGCTAGAAAAGAAAGGAGAGCTTTCACTGAGACTAGCAGCATGAGCAGCATGCATTTAATATTTGAATGAAGCAGTAGTTATAGTTTTATGAAAAACATATTGTGAAGTTTATTATATGTTTTACGATTTCATGTTTACCGTCCAAAGGAAAACACTGATTTGGATATTATAAGATGTATATCCCTCCAAGTAGCTGAAAATTTTCCAATTTCTATAAAGAAGGGTGAACTAAAGCATTACGTTTACAGGGATTTATCCAGCCTACACTACGAAAGCTTATAAAGAATTTCAATACAGTCACTGGCTATAAGATACTCAGTTATGTTCTGTTGACTTGAAAACTTGAATATTATTTGGCGTTTTAATAATATTTTTAGAGAATGAAGCATCAAAAGGTTTCCCAAAGGTAACCTGAAGCACAGAGAAGTGATTTCCATTGTACAAGTTCAAGGGGAGCCCACGTTACTCCTTCAGACACAGGAGCATGATGCAGCATCCTCTCTGCTTCTCTGAATGCATTACATGCTCTGATCTAGGTTTTAATTTTTAAGGAAGCAAAACTACATTTCTGCCGATTTTGCCTGTTTATGTTTTGGCAGGAGGCTGACCAAGCAGCTCCTGGAGAAGGAGGTCACCTCCCTACTTCTTAACAGCCTTGCTGTGATGCTTTGAACAACTTAGTCCTCTGTCTGTGGAAATTAGTCCCACTAATTTCACATTAGTGGATCAGTATTGGTTCTACTTCACTGATACACTGTGAGAATAAGACAATTATAAATTTGATAGGTATTATGGTAACTGAAGGCATGTAAGACAGAACAAAAAGAGCATTTATTATTGTGTATGCCTGGACTCAGTCTGAGTAACCTCAACAGTAATGCAAAGTCTGGGTCAACAAAGTCCACAGAGAGTTCATAATCAAGACTTAATTTCCATTATTTACTTTCATCTTAAAATGTATCTAGTTATGCTTTACATAAACATCTAAAGGGAATTTCAGCTTCTAAAGCTGCACTTGGCTGATTGCTAATCATGCAAGTTCACGCATACTTCTGCGTGAGTTGTTTAGAGCCACACAGATTGTATTAGAAGAGAGGAACAGTTTACATTTTCCTTAATTAGTATTTCATATAATCCTATCAAAATAGCATGTGAAGAAAGCTTTCTAAAAATCTACTAATTGTAGAGCAACTGTTAAATACTGTCCCTGGATTCCTCATTATTTAAAACTTCTTCTTTAAAAAATAAAAGTATGAAAAGAACACATTACTCATCCAGCTTCTTTATTAGCTGCAATTTTCTTTATGAGTTCTGCGTCCCCAGTTTGTAACCTTAAATGGAATTACTGCATTTGCTGATTGTAAACTGACTCCATGTTTAAAACAAAGTTCCTTTTCCGCATTTGGCATCACTTCCTATCATTTTTTATTTTATGAATTTTGGCAGAGACTACAGAAACATACATATTTGTGAAATTCAGTATGCTGTATGCCTGTATTATAAAATGGCATTATCATTTTTCCTAAGTTGGTAGAGGGCAGGGCTCTCAGAAGCAATTATGGCCTGATAGGACAAATCTTAGTGAAAGTAAGTTGTGTTGCTAAACTTTTTATATGGAAAATTCCTCACATACTTTTCATGTTACAGCAATGAAATCTGTATAATTTATTCCAATCAGCAGACATGCAGTGTGAATCCAAGGGAAAACAAGATCACAGTAACGTAAAGCTACAAACATTGAAAGGGGTACTTTAGCATCTTTTTGCTTACAGCAAACATTTTTTCTTGGAAATAGCATAAAGTGATCTTGTTAGTGTCCACTAACTGCTCTTTGAAGTCCTTGAAGGTGCTACCAGTTTCCATAATAGTCAAAGTGATGAAGAAAGTGAAATCCAGTTTGATAGTAAGAAGGAGAAAGCTGAAATTCCTGAAAGCAAAAAAATTTTTCCTTGCTCACATGAGTGATGAAGCTACCTATGAGAATGTTCTCTGTTTCATTTTGATTGAGATCTGTTTTGTCACGGAATTAACTTTACTCCAAAGCCAGAGGAGCCTGCTGGAAGCTACCTAGATGAAGGGACCCGTTGGTTTCCTTGCTCAGAGGCACACCTCTGTTTTATGGGGGGCTATGGTGGAGAATAAATTTAGGGGACAGATGTAATATGTTTATAAGAACAAACTATCCTGGCAGAGCATGTTAACAGCCTTAGAGCAGAGGCTATCAGATCTTTTAGTATCTGGTTAGCTTTCATCCTCTGCGTGGTGTACTGTAATGCCTTCTGCTGTGCCATGGAGCGAACACCATTTTCTTGAGGTCTCATTTTTATAGCTGTAGAAAGGCCTTTATTGTTGCAACATTGGATTTTTTTGACTTTGTTAACTAACCTGGTAATGAAGCTTTTCATGCCATCTGTATTATGTCAGCAAAGTAATCTTCAGATTAGACAGCAGCTGGGCATGGTTTTTCCTGACAGATGGTATCCTGTCATCTCTTTAGCAGCTGTTTGGACATGGCTGCATGTCAACGCCACCATGATATAATCATTGTAGTGCTGTGAAGAAAGCCCAGTGTGACCTGTAAGGCACTTGGCATCACGCTGTTGGTGGCATATTTTGCAAGAACATTTTGAAAAAAGGGTATAGAAACAAGAAATCTGAGCACGTGTTGCACATGTCCTTCCTTTGCACACTTCTGTGGGAAGCAACAAATGTCTTCAAGCGTTTTAACAGTACGTCTTTTGCTGGTCACAAAGCTAAATTTTAGATTTGGAAAGCTATATAGAATTACTGTGAAACTATGCCAGTTTTTCCATACTGTTACATTGTTCTGGCTTGATTGCACTAATATTGAAGACATAGTCTTGCATATGTAGTATTTTATTAGAGGTTTAGGCCTCGTCAACCAGCAAATTTTAAAATCAATAAGAGAGCATTGTGTAAATGGTGGAAAGCTGCTAAGTGAGATCATACATTAATATTTTCTGTGACTTGATGTATGTGATTCTGGCAATTCTAACCAAGTCAGGACGAGGATACAGGAGTTAACAAAAGTCTGTGCTTTGAAGAAAACTAGCAACAGAATAATTTTCCATCTTGGAATCTAAATGTTTAACCTGGCTGGTATATTGAGATTCTTTACATTTTTAGACTCTTGTATTGTAAATTACAAGCCCTACCCATGTGTTTTACATCTGAAAGCACAGTACTCTTTGCTGTGCTCTCATAGATGATAGTATCCATTTTTTCTTTTTTTTTTTTTTTTTTTCCCCACATACACATCTTCCACTTAATCACGTTACATGCTTTTTCTCTGCCTGTGGTTGAAGTACTGAGTGTAACATTAACAGATGTGACACAGATTCCCATATGTCTTGATGACTGACCCTACAGGAAACTTTGTTGGCAGTCTTTTTGAGTCGTGTGCATCTGTGTTTATATATACACAAATACATGTATTGGCATCCAGTCCACTTTGGCCACTATATTAGAGTTCAAAGACTCTGTAGTGTGAGTGTTAATTTTGTCCAGATGTAAGTTGTTTTGGTCAAACCGAGTTGTACGTAGGACCTCACCACAGGAATCTCATTTCTGATGCCTCCTTCCTTGACCTTTTGTGTGCAGTTAATTAGTAAGTATTGTGGCCATCACTGAGGATTGGCAGGTGATGATTAGATTCGCTGTTTCTATGAGGGGTTTTAAGCTTGATTTGACCACCAGGCAGCACAGCTTTGGTCAGCAATATGCACGAGAGAAAAAAAATCACATGGCCATTCAATCATTAAATATTCCTCAGTGTTGCTTAAGTTTTAAGTTCAACGCCCAAACATAGAATATATTCACAATGCGGTCAAGTCCACAGCAATAGTCTTAGCTTCTTTGAGGAGTTTTGTCTTTTTTTTTTTTATTAAACTTACCAATAACTAAAATATCCCCAACATTATTGCAGGTTCTCTATGCTCAGTAGCTATGGAGGCTTAACATGCTATTTCTGGTTGAATTCTTCCTTACAGAGGAGCAGTGAATAATAATAAATATACTACTTCTCTGTCATCATTGTTTCCAAAGGGTGGCTTCAAAAGGTTTTCAAGAACATGACAAGGGTGATGGGTGGGCTTTGTTTTACTGGACTGCAGCATTAAAAAAAAAAAAAATCTTTTCCAAATATCCAGACCTCTGATTTTCTGAGGATTCTACTTTTATTTTGAGTGCAACTACTTGGTAATGGTTACAGATCATGCCAGTGAAATAGAAATCTGTGTCCCCATGCCCAGGTTACACCATTTAAAAGTCATCTGCCCAAATTTGTGCTTTTTTTATATCTAATGCACTGTCAGCACATAAATGTACATTTTAGGCAGAATGCTATGCAACTAGTGCACCTCTTAGAAATCCATGCAATAGAAAACAACAAATAAAGAAAAACCTGAATGTCCACAGCATTGGGATGTTAAAATAGATCCACTGACATGGAAAACATTTTCCTGTTATCATGGGGTTTTGGTTTGGTTTTTGATTGGGTTGTTTTTTTTTTTTCTTCTGGAAAATAAAAAGCTTTTCTTGATTATTTGTAGCATACATGTTTTCTTAAGTATTTTGCCAGCTAATTAGTGTTCACCAGGAAGACTGATTGCTGTAATGCTTATTTTCAGCATTGGCAAGTATATCTGAGAGCACTAGTCAAGATTTCCAAATCTTTATACCTCAGCCTCTTTGTGATCCAGATCCGGCTAGGTAGAGTATAACATGAACTGTGAGCCAGTATAACTGACAGGTTTCCAAGTCTATACTCAAAAGCCCCAGAGCTCTGCCTTTAATGTCAGAACATACTTTTGTTAGATTTTAACTGCAAATATTGCACAATATATATTTTTCCACACTTACTAATTAATACATGTAACAGGCAGCTTGAGACCTCTCACTCCACCAAGGTTTTGCAGGGGCTCAGCCTCACACAAGGCTCCTGCCATCTCTCCAGGCTGTGGAGCTACTTGGAGCAGGATTGGCACCCAGGCAAACCGAAGCTGGGGCTGCAGCTTGGCTGATGGGTCAGGCTGTGACCAGTTCATAAGAGGCAGCATAAAGTCTCTTGGCTCTGTGCTGTTGGAGGTGCTGTCCTGCTGTTAAAAAGGTGTCAGGTTACTACAGTTTGAGGACTCAGACATAGAGTGTGAGGCCATATGCAGCTGTGTAAAATCTAATCCTCTGACTTTTGAGTTTGATCTACTATCTGCATCGTTTGCCTTCAGAATTCGCTTTTATTCTTATTCCCAGGTTTGAGGGTTGTTTGTTCTGTGTTGTGGAACAGCCATTCCCTTTAACCTGGATCTGACTGTTGAGAAACATGTTCATTCTATGCAGTGATATGTTCTATTCTATGTGTTCATTCTCTATATGGTGTTCATTCTTTTATGGCATTTGGTTTAAGACAACTGAAATGATTTGGAATCCATGGGACAGTATTACTGCATGCTATTGTTTCATTACCCACTGCAACATAAATGTTGGGTACTCTTTTTAAATTGCTTTTTAAACATGACCCAAATCAGTAAATCTAATAATCAAAATGGATTGTAAGAAGGTTGATAGCAATAACCTGATTCTTTGCAGAAATGGTCTAATTTCTTCCCTTCCACCACATTGCCTTATAGAATGTCCAAAAATAAATGAATAATACCCATATGAATAGTTAACATCCTATTCTCCTTCTAAGTGAAATTCAAAAGAAAGGATACTGAGGTTTATGCTAAATCAGTTGATATGGTCATTGAAAGGTACTTCTGGTCAAGTAGCCCATTCCTACTCCAGACAAAAATACACAGAAATTAACAAGTTCGTTCCATTGTTTTCTCCATGCATTCATAAGTGAGAAGGACTAGAGCTTTTCCTGGACACCAGCTGGGGGGCTGTGTGTGTCCCTGGAGGGAGGAGGAAATAATAATATTGAGACACAAAATGTTTATTTACTATGTGCAATAATACATTCATTTTATTATTTTAATATATTTTCTATCACTTTTTTTGTACTGTGAACTGTTGCTGTACTAGTTTTACCATATTAACTAATTGCCATGTAATTTTTGTTATTTGAATGCTTGCATTGTCTCATAGCTAGATTTGCTGTCAGGCTATTATTGGTATTCAGTCAGCCTGGACACATAGAATTGTTGTGCTTAGAAAGAATATTTTATATGGCTTTAACAAATTAATTAAACCTGCTGCTATTTAGCCTGTGGGTCTAGCTGTATACCACTTAATCCTAGTATTAACAGATAGAAATTTATTGTGAGTCCATGAAGACCTATATATTTCTAACTAGTATTTATGATTTCCCTATGCAGTGTTAGACAACAAATGAAGTCTCTGTTAAACATTTGTGCTGGGAAACATTATCAAAAACCTTATTATTATGTGGCCTATGTTTACAGCTCAGTTGGTTTCACTGATGGGGAGAACGTCAATAAAGTCAATGTTTAGTTTGCTGCTAATAAACACAAGAAGTTTGAAGGCCCACTTTTATTTCATCTGTAATCAGTCCTTTCTCAGACTTGCTTCGCCCTGGCTTTAGAGTGCCCTTGTTTGTATCATTTCACTTTCCACCTGACCTATTGAAAACAATGTTTTCTAATGCATTTCTGGTTTATCTGCAAAGTTTTTATATTGCAACTAGCATTATACTGGATAAATCCTGTGCTTTATACAGAAGATTGGCTAATATGGTCACCTTCACATCAATTCCTTCCATGTCATGGGTTTATTCTGCCTCTGGGGCAATGTGTGTGCCAGTACCTGGCGGACTGTCCTGCTGCACTGGGAAAATGAGCTTGCAGATCAGAGAGACCCAGGGTATTGCTCCCCAGCAAGAGCTTAGGAGCATGTTTCTGAAAAACATGCTCCCTTGCAGAAGTCCTTGGCTTCATCCCCTGTCCTGCATGCCCTGCTCACCCTATGCAAGTGCCCTCTTGTGAGTGATGGAAGTGTTCACACGACCCTGCATGTGGAGCCTGGTGCACTGAGGAACAAAAACTTGGGAGGTCTCTGATGGGCTTGGACCAAGCCTTGTGTAAGACTCAGAGTTGCTTATTGACTGTGTCTTTGTCCAAAAACATGCTTCAGTTTGTGTCTATGGAAAGACTCAGAAAAATGAACTCTGAAAATTACAGAACTTCAGGAAATATCAAACCACTCCTCTTCCAAACAAATGAGATGCTACCACATTTCCCATGAGACTTCAGCTCTTTTTCTAGCTGAGTCATAGAATAATAGTGGGAATCAACATTCACAATACGATTTCAAGGAAGAAATTAACAAGTTTCTTCGAATTTAAGTAAGTGGCCTCATTTCAGAGGAACAGAGAAAGTTCTATTGTTTCCTTTCACAGTGATCGAGCCTTCATCCATTCTGTTCTTATTATAAGACAGAAATAATATCCTAGTTTCCATGATTTCTTTATGATCTTTGCAGTACTAGTAACTTTGTTTTCTTAAATCTTCAAGAACTCATGACTTTTAGCAGAAATAGTCTTGAGTTAGATTTAGTCACGCTTCTGCTCATTCCTGTCAGTCTAGGCCAATGTTTGGCAAAAACGACTGTATCTGTCTTGCTATTCAGATTGCTCTGAACACTTTTCTTCCTCTGCCAAATGTATTTATTTGTTAAAAACATGATTTCTCTGAACTTTTGACTTTCACTATATTCCCCAAGGCAGTGATATTTACCTGAGTAATGAAAACTTGCAGCTTGCTTTCATGATGTGAAAGAGGATGGCAGTTTTAACTGGAGACCAGCGCATCCTGCGGCTCCTTTCTGAGCACACAGGGGCCATCGAACATTTTAGTTTGCTCTCAGAGATTTCTTTGAAGCCCATCTCTGCTATTGGACATGTCAGTGGCTGTTTCAAAAATTCGTCTACTTCTTGGGACAAAGCCCTTACATTTGCACTTGGGACACTGACTTGCCAAGATATACATACATGGCCAAAATATATATTTTTTTAGGGAATTTTAGAACTTTTTTCTCTCCGGATGTGCATCTGGGTTTTCTTTTGCTTTTCTTATTCTCCCTGTTGTTTCTGTTTTCAGGGTGGTGATGAGTTTATTCATTGTAATAGCATTCTGATTCCATGACATAAATCCTCTGTTAATAGGAAACAGAAGTAAAAAACAGCCTCATATACATCCAGTGCAAAGCACATTAAGTATAGCAAGACTAACAAATGCCAAATAAGACAAGTCAGAAAACCTAAGAGTTGTCAGTGGACTTCAGTATCAGTGACAAGGTGTGGAAATGACAAGCCTTTGCCTTTTCACATGCTGTACTTGGAGGCTGTTGTGTGCTGAAAATTGTATTGCTAGATTGTATGCTTAATTTGTCTCCAGAATATGTCTTTGGGAAAGTTTTTAGTTTACATTTACAAGATAAAAGACACTTTTTTTTTTTTTACCTCCATCAAACTTTTAAACATTATTAGTAGTAGCTGTTAACCAAGTGAAACAAATACTGTTAAAACACAAAGGAAGCATGTTAAGGAGGTAGGAGAGGCAGATGGGCTGAGTGATATCTTAGCTCAGTTTTCTGTAATGTGGGAGGCTGGGAGTGAAGTCTATTAGCATGGGCTTTGTAAGAGCCAACTTACTTCTGACAGGTTTCCTGGGGATATGCAACCAACCTATCCTCCCAGGACAGTAAAATTTGAACATCCTTGGACCGAGTCTCATGAAATGTCTTGGTCACTACATAGAGTAATTCAGACTCACAAATTGAAAACACATTCAGATTGTGATTCCAGACATTGTTATTTTTAGTTAAGCCACAAACCATTAATGACTGTTTAAAGTAGGAGGTTCTGCATTTTTCTTCTCAAGCATGTGCTGTTTACTTGCTACCCATGCAAGTGCACAGCCAGAGTACTTGGTCCCTCCAAGGACACTGAAAAGGCTTCAGAGGAGACAGCTTGCACTGGGGCTCTGAGAAGGCTGCACACAGCCTCCTCAGGGATGACTGTTCCTAAATGACTTCTCCCTTTCCTTAAGGAGATGCCAAGAGGGTACCCTTGATCTTTTAGGACATGAAAGAGAGGTGACTTTTGGCAGGACACTTTCCATCTTTGTATTTCTGATTTCTCTTCTTTTTTTTTTTTAAGAGGTGAAACTGTTTCCAACAGAGATTGCCTTATGTCTGTGTTACACAAAGTTGTAATTTTGCTTTGAAACTGAAGTGAATTAGTACTTCCTGACAAATAAATTACCAGATAGATATGTTAGCATCTTGGGCTTATGTGGAGTATCCTTCAACTATCCCTTTTTTTTTTCCTTAACTCAGACTCTTGAAAATGGCTATTCTTAAATGCACCCAATCCAGATTGCAGAGAGGCAGGAGGAAGGAAATGGCATGGCAATCACTTTTCAGCCTTATTGGCAATTTTATTTCTGGAATAGTATTTTCTTCTCTTCTTACTCATTTTTCCCCCAATCTTATGACTTATTGATTATTTCCTTTGCTGGCATAGCAATTTGTAATTGTGAAAGCCCAATGTTTATTTATAACTTCACACCACAAATTAGCTTTCTATCTTAAAGTTAGACTCATTTGTGTATTTCGAAACATTGATATCACTATTCCCATTTGTAATAGCTAATTAATATTTTCATTTCCTTGTTTGTTTTCTTTCTTTTCCCTCATATATGAGTATCTGCCTTCACTTTCATTTTTTACCTGAAATTGAAGATCATCAGCCCAACAGAGCATTTAAAGACGCTTACCTTGCATTCTGAGAAGTCTTAGTGGAACTTCTTGTTTGTTTCCAACTAAACTCAAGTGCTTAAATACTTTATTGGAGTAGACCAAATGACATATGTAACAGCTTAAAACTGCCCCTATTTTCTTGTTGTACCCCATTTGAAAACTTTAAAACTTCCTGGTTTGTTTCAACCTCTTAGCTCTGACCTGCTGAAAATACAGCCATCAATCTTTCAGTTCAATCTTGTGAATCCCATTCATTGCAAAACGAGTGAGTGCAAGCTTTGAGACCTACAGAGTCTGGATCAGCTCTGAAAGTGTAATCAGTTTGGAAGGACAGAAAAGGAAAATGGAAGTGTTGTTAGTTAAAGTTTCAATTTGTCACTCTCATGTTACTGATGATTCCTGTAAAAGATCTGCATGACATTGCAGTCTTTTAGAATACTTGCAAGAAAAAAGAATATAACCACTGACCTAGAGTGAACCTAGAGTTTTAAAAAATATCCATGATCTTTTATTCAAGGAGATATACTTTCCACATGTTTTTAGATCTCATGGAGAACTGACACCATTAGATGTGCCCTTATGCAGATTAAATAACCTGAGAATTATTTGTAAATTGGAGTCAGAGCCTTGTTCTCTTTAGGCCCTGTTTCAACTCAGTAGTAAGTCAAGGCAGGTTCCTCCAGAAGGAGATTCAGATAATCTGGTCTACTCCCCTCTCCAGTCTAGCTCTCTAGTTTTTCTCTCTCAGGAGACTGTATGGAACTTCTACAAACTGGGCTGCTAAATTCAGTATGTCAAACTAGACACTGGCAGTAGACCAGGACTTTCTGCCTGATCTGTGTATGGACAAACTCACATTGTCTCTAGGGTTTGGCTTTACTGCTGGAAAAGAAAGACCAGTGCAAGCCAAGTCCCTACCCTCTGATAACCTGGAATTCTTAAAATGGACCTGCTGAGTCGCCTCTTGATTGCTTATTTATTCACTGAGTCAGAAAGGCTAATAGAGCTATTGGTTTTTTGGAGAAATGCCCTTGCTTTTCCTCCTCCTTTACTGTTTGTAGGTCTGTTGTAACTTCATGGCAATCCTGACTGGGTTTGTACTGCCATACAAAACATTTTTGACTTTCTACTGACCTGCTCTGTTTAATATTCAAAGGCAATCATTTTGTATCACTTTCCTGTGTGTTTCTTGCCTGTTTATTTGCTCCAGAAGATGATGCTTAGATTGCTTGTAATCCTAACAGCAGCAGAGGATTTGGCTTTGGTTTGAGTTGTTAATGTAGTTGGGTGACTCAGTACCACTGGTAACATATTTGTCCTGGACCTCCCAACAGAGTGAAGCAGACAGAAGGCAATCTGATGGAAGGTTTCCAATAAGAATATTTCTCTGACACTGTTCAAAATGCAAATTAAGAACCAAAAATATTTCAGCCAACAGCATTGTTTAAAACTCACAAAAAAGGAACAGGTGTTTGTATGAACCCCCTTCCAAATTATTTAAGCCGCTATAAAACTTTTTTTGCATTGACACTGCAGTAAACTGTAATTATGTGACATGCTGTCCCTGCCCTTATGCAGAGAGGTTCAGAAGCTGTCTGTGGAGTTTAATCTAAATATATAAGAAAGACTAAAGTTAGAAAAATGAGAAGGAGAGAAATGAAATGATGCACCTACAGGTAGACAGCTGGTCAGTAGCAGAGCTCTAGTTAATTGAAAAGGTCCTTGTCATCAGAAACATGTGTTTTTTTCAGTAAGAAAAGCTTGGGTAATGCCAGCTAAAAGGTAAGGTTACTGTATTTCAGCAACTACTCACTGCAATTTTAATGGCAAGATGGAGAGAATTGTTTTAAATTGATGTCTTTTAGAAAAGAAGATAAAAGGTGAAGGAGCATTGTTGCTGGTGTCATGAAAGGAAATCAGAAATAATATGTCCCTCATCACAGTGTGGTATTCTTCTATACACCCCCACAATAATTAAGTGCTTTTCAACTTGAAATATAGCAAAAGAGATGACATTCTGAGAATATTTTAGTGCTCTGTCTATTTCAGAATTGTAATGTATATTTTTTATTTCTTCATATCTTAATAATCAGCAGCTATTTTATGCCTTTTCTATTTTTTTATTCCAGTATAGAAGCATTGTTCAAAATACTTGCTCATTTCTGATTAGAATTTTTTTTCCCAAGGCTTTTGACACAGTTTTCTGTGTTCAATTAAATCTACTCAAGTATCTCCTGAGTAACAGTATCATTACAGTTCAAACTAATTACAGTCTATATTCATTTGTTAGGCATACATCCTCCCACTACCACTATTAATTAATATAATTGTTAGGTCTTAGCTTAATTAAAATAATACAAGAGATATAAATAAACTTGTCAAATTTAAAAAATACCATACTTGAACAACTGAATGCTGTCAGCTATTTGATGTAGATTTTTTGCAGTATACAAATAATTTGAGGGCCAAGGCACAGCCCAAAAATGGTCTATTTTTTGCAGCTGCATTTTGTAATTTTAAAAAAACATTAACCAGTGTTTATAAGTGCACTACAGTTTACACTTGGACCTGCACTATCAGTCATCTCAATTGATGAGTACAAGCTCCTACCAGCTATTAGCTGTTCTTTGCCTCATTGGAGAACTAGAGAAAGGAAAACAGAACTGAAGGAGTTGTAACTTGCAAACATTTATTCAGTTGATGATTTTTTTGCATCTATGAAAAGCCACATTCTGATTGCTTCTATAAATAGTGCTTTCAGGACTTGTTTGTATTGGTTTAGTATGTGAGGGATAGGGTGATATTAGGTGGCATTTAATGTTACCAGGAAATTAATGTAAATGTATTCAAATTGCAGATATTTTATTGTATTCCTTGCCTCCTCATGTGTCACTTACTGTCTGAGATGATAAATTCAACAAGTTAAATTTATCACACTCCTGTCTATGTGATTTCAGTCCTTCTTGGACTTGCATTTGATTTAAGTATATTTATAAAGAATTAGATCTTTTTTGTTTCAATGGCCCAAAGTCAACCATTGAAACAAACAAAAAAACCCTCTAGTTAAGTGCTTTCAGTCTTATTTTTCTTACTATCCTTGCTACACTTGTTCCTAGAGCCAAGGTTCTATTTTTGTCATACTGAGGAAGTTAATCTACTTCTAATGGTATCAACTAAATGGTAGCTATCTTGTTTGAGTTAATAATCCAGGCTTCTTTTTTAATATTAAAAAAAAAAAAAAAAAAAAGCAAACGAAAGGACAAGGAACAAAAAAAAGTTGAGAAGTAGAGATAAAAAAACAAAACAAAACAAAGCAAAAATCATTACTCACAGGAATGTACAGAAGGGTGCTGAAATCAATGACAAAAGACAAAATTATGTGGATAAGTGAGGTTCCTGTACCACTCTCCTTCACTTCAGAAAACACCTGAAGATGCTGACTATTTTCCCCTCCTTCAGCAGAATGCTTCTCCCCAGAATAGTAATTGATGGTTAAAGTTTCCCTTTTCTCATATCTAGGCCTAAAATACACTGCTCTCATTGTCTTGTCATGTTTTAAGACTAAAGCAGAATATGTATTTTCTGGCAGTGCAAGATTTCTGACCATTCTGTTCTGTATGAGGAACACTGATGGATGAACTTCTTTGTGTGTACTTTATCTAACAAAGTGTAAATCACTAATTGTTCTATTTCTGGACTGCCATACATTGATTTGTGGTGATAAAGAGAGAGATCACCTGATAGGCAGTGACAAGTGTGGGACAGCCCACTTTGTCTCCAATGTTTAGATTTAGGAATTAGACTCTTGAGCATAGAAGTATCATAGCTGCACAATTTGTTGAGTGCAGCAAATGTAAACCAGAATGAAGTGGAAAAGGAAAAGCATATTTTGCCAGACTCCAGAAGAGGTCCTTGGTTATAAAATTAAGAGGGATTGGTGAATTCTTTGGTAGTCATATTTTGAAATACAACATGGCATTGGAAAAAAATGACAGTAGTTGTGACATGCCCAAAGCTCAAGTAAGGAAAGTGCAGTATAGAAACAAGGTATAAGCAGGAAGATATTCAGTACACCAGCTATGCACCTAAATTGGCTTCTAAATTGGGAATATGTGTAAATGAAGACTCTTAATTCAGGAAAATACAGTATAGGTCATAATAAACAATTTTCATTTTAAAGCTGTATGGTATGCCCAGCACAGTGTTTCTCTTTGCACTGGGTTGGTGAAGAAGTGGCTGTCTAAGGTTTTTAGTGTGGAACAAAATAATTTCTCTGCCATAATTCTTTGGTGAGCCCAATATGCATGGTCAGGCTTTACCATCTTGCATCAAATTGATAGCTGTAAAAAAAAGGGAGAAACCTAATGGCTGAAGTATTCCTGCAAGAAGCTGGATAATTGTGCTCTCCTCAGTTCTGCTTCAGAGCTGCTGAAGGAGAGTCTGACAGGCATGAATCCCATTTCTGAGGATGATCATTGGCACTCAACATTTGTAGTAATACCAGGAGTAGAGCCTGAGCTCTTCAACTTCTTGGTGGTTTCTCACTGTGAGATCATAATTCAACAACTTTGGAAACTCTACTTGCAGACAACTGGTAACTTTGATATATTTTTTACTGCATTTCTGATGGGGAGAGCTAAGAACTAGTTCCTAATGCTTTAGCCATATTTTATGCTAGTGGTTCTCTAGTGATTTTGTTGGTGGAACATTTGGAGCAATACAGTGGAAATTCAGAACAGACTACTGGTCAGTGATGATAAAACCAAACATTGTGTAAAGTGTTATAATTCTCAGGCTAATTATATTTCCACAGAAAGACTAGATTTGATAACTTCTGTAGCACAAATGAGAAAGACAGGTATCTCTAGACTGTGGAGCTGTCAGTGGATAATATTTAGGCTTTAAAAGTTATTGCCACCAAAAATACATAAAAATAAGTTGAAACAATTTATTTTGCATTCAGTGTGTATTTGATGCAAGTCACCCCTGCTTATAGGACCTTTCAGTGCTAGTTAACCACCCAGTTATCCAGAACTGAATGGTAAACAGAGCCAAAGAAGAGTAGTAGCTATGAGAGATCAGTTTAATGAAGTTAAAAGTTTAGAATTGCTTTACTTTTTTTTCTTTTTCTTTTTTTTTTTTTTTAACTGACAAATAGTTGAAGTATACAGTGAACTGGTGAAGCTATTTAAGGGAACTAGTCAAAATATGTCATATATAATAGTAAAGCCCCATCAAATAAACACCAACTTAAACCTGTTAAAAATATTTTACATTCAAGCAAAGAGTTCGAAAGGTCACTGTTTGGCATTCCTCCTCATGAGCAACTCTAGAGAAGTTAACAGGCCTTTACTAAACAAATTCTGATTCAAAGCTATTTAGAACTGTCTCTATTTACTCTGTCAGAATCACATGGTCAAGATTGCCTTTCTACTACAATAGAAATGGCATTATCTATTTAATGGAGCTGAAACTGATTCTGCATTAAGCAGCATTCCTCTATATTACACAGAAACAGTAAAGCATGTGTACCTGTAAAATGGAGTGATTTAAATGCAGTATGCAGTAAGTCTAAATGCTTACCGTGAACATGGCTTAGAATAATACTTCAAACATAAAAATGCCTTTCATTTGTTGTTGTTTTTTTCTTAGCAGAAATACACTAGTTGAACTTAATAGTAATTCTGAAAGACAGGTAAGCGTTGGTAAAAACATGTAACAGATGGATAAACTGACATAAATGGAGGGTGAGAGATTTGTTCAAGGTCAGAGAGCAAGTGCACAGCAGTTCTGACTTATAGTTCCCTGTTCTAATGGTGAAACAAATCTCCTTTGTTCTCAGTACTTGTACATTATGGTTTAAATGAGTAGGCACTCTGTTTTGCCTTTACATCCAAAATACAAGTATAGGGCATAAACAAAGGCCACAATCTGTGAATTCTTCTTTTAAAGTTAGTGCAGTTTTTATTTTGTTTCAGGATCAAGGACACAAAAGTCATATACTGGGGGCACTTGCATCGTCCTCTGATGAAATTAATAGTTTGCTACAGAGATAAGAAGTTGACTGTGGTTGACTTCTGTCCCTATGCTGAACTTGTAAGAGGTCCATGTAGTACTTTAGCACTGAACTTCTTGATACCTCTGCCTTTTACCTGGAAACAATGATTTATCTTCCTTTTTCTATTTGTTGATATTCAGCACATACATCCAAATGAACTAATAGCTTATTCCTGCTAGAGCCTACCAGTGTCTAAATATGGTACTGTGCTAATCATAAGATGCTTCATCACTCCAAGTTGACTGTAAACAAATAGGGTTTATCTGATTTTTTTTAATATCTGTGGACATGCAAGAGGGGGAATTCTAACACTTTTTTTTTTTTTTCCCTTCCTTTGGACAAATACTAGATGGTCATCCTGATGAATAAATATAGCATGTTTAGTTTAAACATGGAGTGAGTGGCTGCAGAAGGTTTATTTATTTAAATGGTTTCCCATTCAGATGAAATCTAAACAGAAAAGCATAAAAGTTATCTCTTGAATCCAAACCAGAGTTTTGGCTGAGCTTATTAAGTCTGAAGAGTCTGGACTTAAACACACTGGAAATAACTTCTCCAGATATTTAATTTTAATTTCAAAGGCTTTTTGGTAGATTATCGAGTGCAACCCAAAACCAACACAGTCAAATAAATAGGAAACTATTACCTTCACTTTAAATATGTAACTCAGAGAGTTTATGTGACATCTTTTAAGTCAAAAAGCAAATACCAGCAGAGTAGGATTTAGTTGAGTGGACTCTAATCCACAGGTTATGCTCAGCCCACTAAACATGACTTTTATTGTTCGCCCAAATACCAGCTGGTGATCACTTGAAGATTGATGGTAGCGTGCAGCTCTGGAATGTGCTCCCAAATTCCCTCTTTGTGTCAGTCTTCATGGTGTGAAAAAGAGTGAATTACGGTTACGTTCTGTGTGTTTAAGAAGCAAGCATGCTACCCACTGAACATTTCTCCCCGCAGGGCTTCAGCACAGCACTCCCATTCCCACTGAGCTACATCTCAAAAATGGAACTTAACAGTGACAGACCTGCTTCTTGCTTCCAAATCCATACAGAAAAAAAGCAAGCATAAATCAAATTATATTTAAGGCACACATGCTTGGAAGTATTTTAATTTTGAAGTTGACATTAAAAAAATCCTGTCCTAATTAATTTAATATTGAAAATACACATAAGAATTCTGGGTGCTCAGTAACACAAAAAGTGAATATTGATGATGAAATTAGTAATTTCTAGTTGCAGCCAACCTTCAAAGTCCCCTGGGGGACATGGCCAAACCCTGTGTTCAGTGAAACAGGTTGTGACTTTACAGTAATTTGAAAAAAAAATCTTAGTATGCGATTTGATGAAACAACATGGCTATTCCTCTGATAGGAGAGAATACATTTAATGTACCAGAAAAATGTATAGCAAAAGGATGACCTCTGCTCACCTCACAAACCAAACTTTGCTTGGATTCAAGAGGCATCCCAAATACCTGCCTCCAGAAAGCAGCTTGCTTTCCATCAGTGCAAAAGGCTGTATGGCCTCTTGCAAAAATCAAATGATTTTTGCAAAAAATCAAGTGATTTTTGAAAAAATCAAGTTTGAAAAAAATAAAAAATAAAAATAAAAAAAATAAAATAAAAAAAAATCAAATGATTTTTGCAAAAATCAAGTGATGCAAAATCAAATGTAATCAAAGAGACCAAATAAGTCTACAAAGGTTAACTTAACCATATAGAACAAAGAAATACAGGAAAAGGAATGAAGAATATTATGGAGAAGGTTTCTGCTATTCAAATATTTCTATTCTAGAAGTAGAAATATCAAGGAGATTTGGGTCAATACAGTTGTGGAAGAACAGTGTGCCTGTCTCTTTTGGTAAAGTTTATTCTCTGCAATATAATGATCCTTCTGGCATCATGTTGGACTAGGGTTTCATTAAAGGTTCACTGAAGGGGGGATGCCATTTGTTGACCTCCAGCTGCTTTGTTTTCCCATGTAGTGGAGTGAGAATAAGTGTTTCTTTTATCCTTCCCAGATGTAACAAAGATCTTGCTGAATTTCTCGACCTGGTAGATAGAGATGATTATCTGATGTATGTAAACACAAGTGTATAAACACAAGATACATGCATATCATTGACTGACACACTGATACTGATAGGAAACAAGAAAACACACTAAACAAGGAAGCTGTAGTTTACCTAGTTGTATGTGGTACCCACCATCCCACATACCTGTTGCCTTATTTTTGCTATAAACAGCTTGGCTTCTTTTATGAGCATCCCTCTGTATTCAGAATTGCTTGTGTCTAAAAGTTACACCCTTTAATTCACTGGTCCACTGTTATGAATTTATTAATGAAATTGTTCCAAATGTGACATTCTGCCCTCCAAGCCTTTTTCAGTTCACGGCTGAGTAAATTTTGCATCACTTGACTGAAGAATGATCAGAAGCTGAGCACTGGGGATTTAGCTTGATCTCCTTATGCTTGATATTTACCTGATAGCTAATCCTAATTTGATTAAAATTATAACAATAATAATGAAACTGTAACCAACCCTGCATATGCTAAGTTATATACTTTCTTAACAGTGAGCAGGGGTGAGAAGTGACTGCCAAAGAAAGAACCAATATGTTTTAAGGACATCTGTGGATCAAGTGGTACAGCTAAAATTACAGCTATGGTTGGTAACGTCATTAAAGGCAAGGTTTACTGCAGCAAGATCAGTAATGCCAATCCCAGATACACAGAGAATGGCTAAATCTCTGGGGAGGTTGCTTTTTGAAGGAGAGAAAGGAACATAATGAAAAGGGTTACTCTGCCTCACCACAGTGAAGCAGATTCTTACTTTATTACAGAAACCATAATGAAATATTTCAGTGGTTCATCTGTGGTTTCTCGATTAGATTTTATTAGCTCTGGCAACAAAAGTAATTCTGCAGCTTAGTGACAGTATGCTTGGAGTGAAAAAGAAAGACTGTTCATTTGAGTTGATATTAGGAGCTTTTCAGCCAGAAAATAAGAGACTACTGTCATACTTCCATTATTTAAGAGGCTTAAATAATTTTAAGGATTATTTTGCAACATTTGATAGTTCTCTCCAATTGAGAGGCACGGTTGTTGTTACATCTATGAAAATGCATTAACACTTCAAAACTGAACATTTGGGGAGTAGCTTCCTCTGTCTGTTTTACAAAGGTCAAATTATGTCTTCACTGACTGAAGGTTACCTCAGTAAACCTGCATACTACACTTTTTCACTGAAACAGAGAGGTAAACTTGCAAAAAAAGACTGTTCCATCAGTCTTTCCACTTTTCACTCAACCTTATTTACACTCTCCTTGTCCTCTTTCTCCTTCCCTGGTATTCAAAAATGACATCTGTAGTCGTAGCTGACATCTACTGCCATATCCATTTATGGGTAGTAAGTAGTCAGATACTCATAGCTAAGCCTAAAAAGGTTTTATTTCATCACAAAAATTACAGACCAAATGAGATGAAAAACTAATGAGAAGTTCACTGAGTCCTCCTTCTTCCAGAGGTCAACCTTGTTGCAGCGAATGGGATGAAGACGAATGAATTGGTAGAAAGCTCACAAGTCTCGTGTGATTGCCCAGTTCTCAGTTGGAGAACAGCTCTAGCTTCAGTTTTAATTCATTTTCAGACAGAAAATTACAGTAATTCATTTTCTTTCATTTTTCATGTCTTTCTTTAAATTTGGATCAAAGACTTTTGGTATCTGTATACAGTCAGAGCTTCATCTGGCCGGTTAGTCTGAAAGCTCTTTGGAACATTTCTCTGTATGACTGAGGATCGCAGGAGGAAGCACAGCCGTTTCTCCAGTGACGTGATTGCTGGACTGCTAGAAAAAAGAGCAAGAGAGAAAACACAAGAGATTACTATGAAAAGATATATTGCTCCCAGAAGAAGTAAAATAATGTGGAATTTGTCTGACTTCTCCATGGGTGTGGCTTTTTTTCTTTCTCCCTCTCAAAAATAATGTCATACTTGGCAAACAAAACCTTCTCTCACTCCTGCATCTGGAAAACAAAATCTCAAGTGCCAATGGCAAAGCCACTGTATGCACCGAGGTTAGTGAGAGAGGCAGAGTTTATACAGCTTTAGGCAATGTAGCAAGGGTTTACTCCATGTCAGAAAGATATAAAAAAGGGTAAACTTTGTATAACCACACAGACTTTGAAGTATGCGGCTTGCAGCTCTTGGAGAACAGTTTGCACACGGCAGAGCTTTACAACACAAAATCTGTGTACACAAGAGATGAAGAAGACTGACTCCCATCTGACATGGCTAACTCAGCTGCAGAAATCTTAAACTCAGTTGACCTGTCTTTGTGGCTTTCCATGCTTGCTAAAATTGTTTCTTTCATTTTGGGACCACAAGTGAGAGCCTGGACAGGTTAGTAATGAGCAGAAATGAGCAAGGTAATATTTGAAAAATACAGTATCTTCTGTAAAGTTCTGTAGGGTGAAGGATTTATGTCATCTTCTGAAATAAAACACACAAATTGCAATTTTATAAAGGGATAAATTATAACTGCACAGTACTTATTAAAAAACCAGAAATCTGCCTTTTCAATATTTTAATTGAAATACCTGTACAAAATTCAGAAGAGTTATTCCAGGTTTACAGTGAGGGAAGGGAAGCAATAATTGGAAAATTATGCCTAGAAGGTGTGCAGCGTAGTGATACTGGCCAGCTGGAGGGTGTGGGTGGTCTTGCATAATTCTCAGTGAAGGAATCTCAATACTGGAATATTTGGCAAGACTTGGAATAGCCACGCAACTGCAGTTTGGAAAACATTGACATATTTTCCCTCTCCATTTAGGTGTGGGGTTTCTGTTGTGAAATGTGGTATGATTTCATCATGACAATATTTGTGAAAGTGAAAAAAGAAATCAACATTTTAATAGTATCTGTTCTTCAAAAAGTAAAGCTTTGATAAAAATACAATTAACTTTTTGAGGAACATTGGAGTGATGTATGTGCTTCTGAGCCCTGTTAAAATACATTTTGCCCCACACAAGTGATTTTCTCTTGTCATTCTCTCACCTTTGCTTAGAAAGCACATTCCTTCTGCATAAAACTGGAAATGCCCACACCTCAGTGAATATGCCCATCCTTGTTCATTCTTCAAAGCAGAAAATCAAAGATAAAAAATTTTCTGATAATTTTTGACAGTTTTAATACAACAGCACTCCATTATGAGTGATTTCCCTTGAAGTACAAGTAATAAAAAGCCCCAAGATCAAAAGCTAATATATATTGTGATATTTTTGAAGTCTATGAATTGCCAGGATTTTGAGACTTCTATGTGTCTTGTGAAATGCAAAAAAGGACTCATCTACTGACATATGTGAACACTCTGCTTAAGGTCAACCATTAACTGGTATGTCTTTTCCTATCAACACATGGTCCCCTTCACAAAGAGCTATTGAGTGTTTTACTGCTCCTGATGTACATGCTCAAGGTGATAGATTGTTCTTCAGACATGTTAGGGCTACCTCTGGACCTGATTCTCCTATAACTTCACCTTGGTGCTATTATTTCAATTTATGAGAGACTACTAGCTCAAGACAGTAATGTTTAAATTTCATTTTCAACTCATTTAGCAAATATACCAACAAGCATTCAAAGTGTATATTTAAACAAGATCATATTTAGTTATCATTGAAATTTCTGTGTTACCCTAATTCCAAATACAGCAATTAAGTTTCCTTCAAGCAAATTACACGTTTTAGCTCTGGGCAAAGATGATTCCTGTTTCAGCCTGCACAGTCTGAACTCCCTTCCTCCCTATCCTTCAAGTGATCTTGTTAATTAGTTAGGCTGTGATTTTATGAGCACTTCTAAGTCTATTTTCTCCCTCCTTACTTTTTTTTTTTTTAAATAACAATGTGATTAAAAAACCCTTCAAACAGATTGAAAAGGTAGCAACTGTGCACATCTGTGATTTCCAGTCCTTATAAACCTATTACCTCCTTATACAAAAAGCCAAATTTCATTCGAACAGTAATAAAAAAAAAAGTGCAAAGACTTCTCATGCGTGAAGAAGAGATAAAGAGATAAAGGTCAAAGGTCCACCTGAGCCTTTTGGGCCCCATGTGGTTAGGGCACACAGGGGACTGACTAGTAGCACATCTGGCTGCTCATGGCTCTTTGGCCAAGTGACAGCATAACCATTCATAATCAGCTTCACTTGAGAGAGAGCTGGCTGAAGGTTGGGCTGCAGTTTGAACACTTCATGAGCAGGGCCACAATGCCTTAACAGCTGTCTTATCTTAACCCCATAAATTAAAGAAAAGGCATATCAATAGTGCAAAGGTGACTTGAGCTGAAGTTTTCTAAGGAAATAGAGTTTCCTTGTTCTCTTTCTGTACATAAAATTAAACAGTCACACTGTGTCCTCACATCTTTGAAAAGCTATATTTTCAATAGTGTACTTTTTCCACAGGTAGCATATAATCTATACAAATAATGCATTTATTTTTTCCATGTGTTTACATTTAAAAATCAAAAACAAAACCAAGAAAATTGTATTTGCAGTTATTATATTCTTATTAAATTTGATGCCTTTTAACTAGCTCGTTCCCAGTAATTTGTACTAATAAGGTAGAAAGCAGAGAAGTTAGATAACACAAAGTAGAAAGGAAAACTCTTAAACTCAAATAAAACACAGCTCTTCTTCTAGCTGAAGCATTTCTTGAAATATTTTTTTATAACTTTGCAGATATGTCTGATTCCAGTCATGTTTTTAAATAGATAACAATTCCTTTGAATGCTTAGCAACAGTATGTATGGTTTCTCTAAATTTATATCTGCAGATTACTTTTTCATCTGTTCAAAAGTGTCCTGTGAGTTAAAAGTTTCCTTTTGATGCCATAAGCAAAAATATCATTCTACTTAAATATTTACTTCTGGGAGAGGGAAGAGGGGGGAAAGAATAGGGGGAAAAAGAAAAAAAAAAAAAAAAAAAAAAGTTTTTTTCATTGTGGTTCCTAGATGGTGAGATTTTATGTTGCAGTTTCACATTTAGCATGGGCTGGCATATTTGCTGGCATAGACTAAAGGTTTAATGAGGCTTAAGAGACTCTTACAGCCTTCATAACTAGACACTGATGTTGGCAAGCCCACTGATAGATGTACATGAGTCCTGTCATTTGGGCACCACATACCCCATGAGTGAATAAAAGAAAACATCATTGTATTGCTGAATTCCAAATCTCTAAGGCTACATAAAATCCATGCCATGTTGGGTGGCAGAGGTTCCCTGATGAGATGTAGCCCATCTTTCTGGCAAGCTGTTTCTCCTCTTCATTGTGGTGCTTTGTGTGAAACTGCACTTCACTCCCAGATTTTTGTGATTAACATACACCAAATCTCTGCTTCTGCTCTGAACTTCCACATGAACAGCCTTCTGAGACTGAATATGCCAGCAGGAAGGAGAAGGAAAGCCTGTTTCTTGTATTGTACCACAGGAGGGCCTAAATTAAAAGCTTGACAGAACATCCTAGATATGGTCAAAGGAGCCAATTCCAAGCTTGTAAGCCAAGGAGGGTGTAGTGCAGAGGTGACTGATTGTACTCTTTCACATATTATAGTTTGTCCACATCTTTTCTGTGGATGAACTTAGCACTTTGACCTTGAGCTGGGAATGCTTATATACTATGGCTGCAGTTTACCAAATTCTGCAATATAATTTCTTGATTACATTGAACTTTTCAGTAACAGGTGGGTCTGCAAATAGGAAATAGTCGTATTTTGGGAAGCTTCTGCTAAAAATTGTATTAATTTCAGTAACATAGGCATCAAACATCCATATTAGCATATCAGCCATGGAAGAAATTTGTATCAGTGTCTTATCCTACATATTAGGGATTATTACACCCCTTACATTAGGAAATACAGGCTGTGAAATTGAATTAAAAGGTGATGAAAGGTTGATGTTGAGTAATTTAATAAGATATTCTGTAGAGAACCTGATGAGTGGATCTGGCTCATACACCTGTATGGAGGTTGGACAATTTGGGTATAACAGGCTGTATTTGTCGTTAGGGGAAAAGTCTCCAACTTCCTGGATTTTCAGATTCTAAAAGATGTAATTTGTTTTGGTTTGGCCAGCTCAATGAGTTTTGAGTGTAACAAAAGATTTTGTGATATAAATAATGGATATTACAGAAATATTTTGTTGTTTCTCCTGTGAGAAAAAAAAAAAAAAAAGGTTGCATTAACTTTTGTGGTGGATTAGAATGATAATTGAAGAGTAGGTGTTAAACTGCCTAATTGTCAGTAAGCTTTAGTCTGTGTACAGATAAAACTCCGTATAATTGGGATCTGCAAAATGTGCAGTTCAATAATAGTAATAGTTCTGGAGAGAAAGTTCATTGAGCTATTGGTTTTTAGCAAAAGGGGCTGACCCTTAAGATCAGATTTCCAACAAAGGAATCAAGTTGGCATTGGCTTTTTCATCAAGGAATGTCAAAACTGTATTCATAAAAGATTATTCTTTTATCATTAAATATGACAGTTATTTTCGTATGGAATATATTGTTTTATAGTTTTTATTGTTTATATTTATATAGTTTTATTGTTTATAGTTTTTATTTCCAAACTGTTATTATTAACAGAGAGCTGTCCAAAACATTATGCTCCATAAAGCGTTTACTGCCTTGAATTTTTGGTTAAACTCCCAAAGCATGGAATTTATTTTGAACTTCAGTAAATGTTGCATCAATTTTTACAAAAACTTGTGGAGATAAAAAGCATCTTTCATGCCACTGCTTCTTCCAAGTAACAGCATTCAGATAGTAAATCTTTAAAATAATCAAATTTTCTTGGGTGATTGTGTGGTAAATTTTGTTGAATGAAGAAGAAATTTGATTAATTATAAATCCCTTCCTTGTAGTCCTTAGAAGCTAATAAACTGTAAGCTTCAGCACTGAAAGGAACAAAGCTAATAAATCTGTATGAGAGGATTTGTTTCAGGATTTTCCTTCCCTATTACAAATGGCATTGAGTTTCCATAGTCTATTGAGATGTCATAAGGTATTCTCTTCATCAGCAGCTTGGTGGAGACAGATTACACTTCAGGTGCCTTAGGAATTATACACCATTGCAGAGAGGTTAAAAAAACAGTACTATAATGGAATTTAATATATGAAAGTTATGGGAATCAATTGTCTCTGGTTTGGTTTCTTGCTTAAAAACAATCATCATGATCTGGATCAACTTTTATGTCAACCATGCTTCATTAATTGTCAACAGTTGTCAGTAACTGAAGCAATAAGGAGGAGGAACTTTATCTTGTGCAGTCACTGTACTCACAGTTGCCCAGTGTTGTGCAGGAAACTGCTGCCTCCCCCAGTTCATGTGTGCTTTCCTAGGATATCAAATATACAGCTATGGGAAACCTAAGTTTCACCTGACAGCTGCCAATTATTACAGTAAAGTTAATAAGGCCACCAGGACAAGGGATGAGTGCTGGCTTCTCAGGCTTGCTACGAAAGGTCAGAGAATATTGGAGGGAGCAAAGGAACTGCATCTTAATGGCACTGTGCTAGTGAGTCCCCCAGGTGCCTTTGAAAATCCTAGATGAAAGCTTATAGGGAAGATTTTATTCTTTTAATAAAGTAAAAGAATAAAATTTTAAAGAATAAAACTCATTTTTCAAGCAGAATGTCTTCTGAAAATTATGTGCTCTGCAAATTATCTTTTGCAAAGAGACATATGAAATAAAAATACTGTTTTCAATTTTTTGAAGTAGTATAATAAATACATGAATGTAGGTAACCTTTAGCTCTTGAAAGCTGTCACACATGTAAGTGAATCAAACCATGATATCTTCTAGTAATTTAAGATATTTTTCATCTTCCATTCAAAGTATTTAATAAACAAGATTAAATTTAAGTGGAGGTATGTATCATATTTATCAATAGAAATTATATTTTTTTAAATGGTCTTTCAATCTTTAGCTTTCTGGTATATGGGTGTGTAAGTTCCAAGACTTAAGTGTTTGCCTGCATGTGAGCTACAGTTTGTGAAAAATTCCTCTCCAAGTAATTTTCAAAGTAAAAATTATGCTTCCAGAGAAATATGCATTCTTTATACACACCTTTTTTTCTTTGTTTTTGTTTTGTTTTGTTGTGTTTTTTTTCTAACAGAACCTCCACCTAGAAATATTTTTCTTTTGAGAGTTTTATTTTCCAAAATATCATTAGCCCATGTTAATCTAGTATTCTAAAAAGCATAGCTGAATAGTTTTGGATAAGACATCACCATTTTCTCTAGGGAACTGATGAGCAAAAACTGCTGTTAGCAAAAGCTAGGATTTAGCAACAGTGGCAAGCCATATTGTCCCAGGCAGTTTGGAAGGGAGATGTGGACTCTTAGATTTATGAAACATTATAACAGGGTTTCTCATATGTACTGTGTATTTTCCACCTTTTTATATTCACAGAGAACACAATCTAATAATAATGCACATGTGGTAGAAAATCAAAATTATATGTTAAATATCTGAGAAAATTATTATTAAAATTTTATTTTTCCATTCTTGGCTCTTGAGAAATACCCTTTCTGTTATTACTGAAAAGAAAAATCATCTGACTGGGAGCCAAAACATACTGGCCAAGCAAAGACAGGAAGGCTAAGCTTTCTCAAGGGTAGCAAGTAATACTTATATTGCAGATACTTGTGCTATTCCTGTAACAGGCCTGATCCTGCACTGCTGAGATCAAAGGATGTTTTTCACTTCACTTCACTGAAGAAAGTTTTATGTGGAAAAACAGAGCTAGTTCTATGGTTTCAATAGTTTGGTCCAAAGCCCATAAACAAACAACTGAATAAATGGACACATTTAGTCTTGACTGAACACATTTTTTTTTTAAGTAAGCTGTACATAGTGATGAAGAGCTAAAGGAAACTACTGACCCTGTAAATGATAAAAATCTATTAATTAGTGAGGCACCCTGAAAGGAAGGGGAAAAAAAAAAAAAAAAAAAAGTAAACATTTCTTATGTGATTTTCATTGATCTTGTGGATTTTTTGCTGTCATAAATTTCAAAATGTATTGAACTCATTAATTTAATATATGATCTTCCTTAAAATACAAAGCTTTAAATAATCCTATCCATTAAAATAAGAATTAATTAGATGAATGAATAACAATGCCTGATTTTTATGACATGACTAGCTACTTAATGTACAAAAATATTATATTCAAGCTGAGAAAAGAAAATTTGTTTTAGCTCAATTATTGTATTGCTACCAAGTATCTAATGAGGATTTTTCTTCTCTTACTGACCCCACTTGTGTTCACAGATGCCTTTATTTATAAATAAATGCAGTTGTGAAGTAGGTAACTGAGGCACTTTACTAATTTATTGTCTTTACTGTTTCAGAGCTACAAGAAACTAAGACCTCTGAATATCACAGAATATCCCACAGTCCCCTGGATTACAGGATATTGTTAATGGATGAAGATCAGGATCGGATCTATGTGGGCAGTAAAGATCATATTCTGTCTTTGAATATTAATAATATAAGCCAGGACCCTCTCAGTGTAAGTTCAATATTTATTTTGAGAATCCAAATTTGTTTTACTCTATGCCTATGAGAAAAAAAAAATGTGTATTTCATTATTTTGCAGCAGGCAAAATTCCAGGCCTGCACATTATTGAACTGGTCATCCTTGTGTTTTCTGTAATGCAAGAGGAACAAGCCATAAGCTATTAGTGTTCCTCAAACACTGTTTAAAACTGACCTATTTACTCATCTTGAACTGGAATTCAGCATGATTTGGCATAATAAGGAAAATCAGTATGGATTGATGGTTTCCACTCCTCTCTAAGACTGGAGATCATTGAGAGGTACATTTTTAGAAGAAGGCTGTAACAAGATCATATATATGCAATAATTTTCAGGTCATAAGGAAAAAAACAACAGGGACAGAGTTGCTTTTAAACTTCAACTGTATTTATATTTTTGTTTTGTACTCTAAAGCCTCATCACTGGACTATTTTCCAATCTTTGTTATGTCTGTGTCAGACCTTGCCTTTCACTTGGGTGATGAGGAAATGTCCTGTTTGGGGTTTTTTGAACACCATGGCCTTCATCTCTCTTAATGCCACCTCTTTTCTGGCCCTTACCAAGATGCCATTTTCTAAGGACTATCTATGTCTCACCTCCCCAAACTCTACAAGGCATGCTGCATATGAAAAGAAAGAAATTATCAAATGTTTAAACCACTTTCACAGATTCCTCTTGTTTCCAGAGCCAGTTCAGCCTGAGTGTTCAGATACTACTCCTCTGCAGACTTTGCCTTGCCTATCTTTAGATTATCACAGCTACAACACTAACTTGAAGTGAAAGAAAAAAAAAAAAAAAAAGTCTTGTTCTACCAAATTGATCCAATCCTTTAATCTATGGGCTTTATTATGTACCTCAGAGAAGTTAAATGCCTTCCTTAAGAGGCAAAGCTTTTAATGTGTCAGGGGAGAGAGAGGCTCTGCTGGACAATGATTAAGAGCAGTTAAAGTGGGCTTTGCTCTGAATCACCCTCCAGACGTGCCTGTCTACCTGGATTGATTGTGTGGGGAGGCCAGGAGGCTAACTCTGACTTACACATTTAAATTAAATGCCTCTCGAGTGATGGCATGAACTCACCTTTCCTCCTCCTTATAGTACAGCTGGAATGGGGTTGCCTCCTCTGATCTGAAACAGATTGTGTGACCTCTTGGCAGCTCACCAGTGATCTGACCACCCTGGTCTAAGAGCTGCTGAGCTCCCGGATGGCAGCGCTTCAGCCTTCCCTCAGCAGGTTGATTTTTATTCTGAGCAGAGCTGAGTTGGATATGTAGGACTCTGTTTGATGAAATGTATTCTGCAACTGTTCAAAGTTGTGAGACATTTCAACAGTTTATTTAGGCTGGGAAAAGTAAGAATAATTAAAGAATAGTAATTAAGAGAAATAAAAATAACCAGAAATTTTCTGATAGCAAATGTGATCACCCAGTATTAGGCTCAGAATTAATCTCTGCAATTCCACATGCTCTTTTGCTTGTTTATTTATATTTATAACACATTAACTTTGCTAATCTTATTCATCTATAGAAACCTTAGTATATACGCATACATACTACAAATCTATGAATATGTATGTATGTGTGTATATATATATACAGAGCTCTTTTAGTGCAATTATTTCTGTTATCTTCACGCTAAAAGTTATCAGGTTCTGTCACCTACTAAATTTCTGGGGAGACGGATGGATGTCTTTTCTATTTAAAAATCAAAATAAATAATGGAAGAAGCCTTAGAGTTTGTGTATAGATCAGATAAACATTCAGACATTGAAATGTTTGTCAGAAAACTGTAGTGTAAAATATCTTGAAAGGAAATCAAGAATCTTAAGATTTTAAGCAGGTTTTATTATAAGATATCCAAACTTTCACTGTTAAAATAAAAAATTTACATGAATCCTTTTTCAGTATTTTAGTCTTATAGTTTTTCGTGTGAACAATTTCTAGAATTCAGGAGAAGCAAAAAAGTAAAGTTACTAAGTTAGACAATGATGATTAAAGTATCTCTTAATTAGATTAAATTTTGATAAATTTATTAACTTATTTTAAAATTATTTTGATAAAATTAATTTATATCAGCCAAAGACATGAACCTTTATTTTGTTTACTGTATGCTAGAACAAAAAGTTTCTTTCATTTATTAATGAAAATCCTTTTATGCCTTACAATCAAGGTGTAAAAGGTAAGGTATCAAAATACTAACTTCCTTGTCTAAGCTAGGCAGTGAAATACTTTTTGGTTGTCATTAAAAAATAAAGTAATAAATATGTTACTTAAAAGTCATTTCTTTCCTTGCAGATTTTCTGGCCAGCGTCAGCAAGCAAGGTTGAAGAGTGCAAAATGGCTGGCAAAGATCCTACAGTAAGTTATAATCCACATGCACCCACATACACAAATTATGTACTTGGCAATAAAGCAAGAGCACCTTGAGTGCAGCCAAAAACAAAATGAAAGAAGTGTTTGTTTTGCTTTTTAAATGCTCTGCAGGCTAAGTGAAATAGTTAAATTATGAAAAAACAAGCTATGTAAATAGAAGGCGCCTTTAGACTTTGACAGATGGAAAAAGATGCACGTTGTTCTCTTCCTCAGCTTTTTCTTGTTACCAGTCAAATTAGGTAAGAGTACTTTTCCAGGTATGTCCTGGAGATGATTCTGAAGAGCCTGCTGAGCTGTTGGGGGTGAGGAAGTGCTCTGTCTGTCTGCACACCCCAGGAACAGTCTCTCCAGGTGGGTAGTACCCACTGTCTGCAGCCTGAAGCCCCCAGACTCAGGAACACCCCAAATGCCTCTTTCCATTACTTACACAAACAAATAGGTGTCTGCAAAACCACTGTGGAAAGATTATGCTGAGTCATTTTGCACCACAGCTGATCATTACAGCAGGCACCTTCCAAATAACCTAAATCCCTGGTAATTTCCCTGTATCTATCTCTATAGATAATAGAGAGGAGTGAGGTATTTTGGAAGACCCAGTGAATGGTACAATACAGCAGTCTGGTCTTCAGCAGAGTTGCACATTACCATGGTAATCTTCCTAAATTAATTTGAATTTACAGTCTGCATATGTCTAGATGTTATTAACAAATTATTCCTTTTGAGCTAGAAAATAGCACTTCCTCATGACTAAATCTATAAGAAAAAAATTAAATTTTACTTATATTTTTATTTGAGAAAAAAAAAATTAAATCAGAAGCCCTCCCTTTAGGTATAATCATCTTTGGAATGTAAGTCTCAGCATATATCTGGGGTTATAATTAAGTGATTTAAGGATGCAAGAAGATGTAGATAAATGACACAATCACAGCATCATAGAATAGTTTGGGTTGGAAGGGTTCTTAAAGATCCTCTATCTCCAACAATCCTGCCATGGTCAGAGACATGTCCAACTATACCAGATTGTTCAAGGTCCCATCCAAGCTGGCTTTGAACACTTCTCAGGGTTGAGGCAGTCACAGCTTCTCTGGGCAACCTGTGCCAGCGTCTCAGCACCCTGACAATGAAGGATTTCCTACTACTGCTTGTCCTTGTTAATAGTCCCTCACCAGCTTTCCTGTAGTCCCTTCAGGCACTTGGAAGATGCTCCAAGGTCTCCCCAGAGCCTTCTTTTCTCCAGGCTGAAAAACCCCAACTCTCATTCTGTCTTTGTAGCAGCGCCAGGCCTCTAATCAGCTTCATGGCTTTCTCTGGGCTCACTTCAGCAGGTCCATGTCCTTGTATTTTCCCCTTCTCCCCTTCTTCTCACGTAGCATGAGAAAGCATCCTTTTTCATAGAATCATAGATAACAGCTTTTCATTCAGAAACAATGGAATTAATACAGAAGTCTACAGAATTTAGTATTAAAACTGATATTTATTAAGTCTCTATATGATGCCTAATATTCTACTTATTTTAGCTCCAGTCTTTGTATGGTTAACTAAGCTTCCAAATAACATGCAATTCACTTACTGTAATGTTACAATAATTGAATCTGTTTTGTAAGAAAAATGTGTGGGATTTATTTTGAAAATGCTCGCAAATGTGAGATATCCAGAAGGTTGGCGTACTGCAGTGTTTCTGAAATACTATTTTTTCAAAACTGTAGGGAATAATTCACTATATCGCTGCAAAGCAGGTTCTTTATAAATAATTATGTTATGGTTGGTATGACAGCTTATATCCTTTCTTTCCTGATAGCTATGGTAGTGAAAAACAAGTATTTTCCATACAGAATATCCTATTTTGCTGTACATCTTTACATTTCATTTAGCTAAGTAAGGTTTCCAACATATGATAAACCTCTTCAAGTGCAAAAATAGGAAAAACATAAATGATACTAAAAGCAGAAAATATTATGCAAAATATGTAGTGCATGGGAAGTGCACCGCTATGTAGTGGACTCTTCAGAAAAGTTGTAATCTTTGCTATTTCCTAGCATTTAATCAGATCAAAGTACCCAAATCCTGCCGCATTAGTTGACAGATTTCTGGATAGCATCTCTGATTTTACAGCAGATATTAGCTGTGGGTACAGCTAATATCCCATAACATAGTTTAATTAAGAATGTCCATGTGCATCAACTTTGACTGAATTTTTTTAAATCCCAGATGTGCATTGCAGAAGTAAAATTAGGTTACTAAAATAGAAGTGTATAATAAGTTTCTCAGTATTTGTCCTCAAGAGTTTATGAGGAAAAAAAAGATACTGAAGAGAAGCTGCTACTCCTGCTAAAATCACTGATGTTTCTTATTGAAAGTTCATTGAAATTATGAGAAAAGAGAACCCCATACTAAATCACTGTCTGCAATTTAAATTGTATTGTTCTATTTTAATAACATACTTGTGAGTTTAATTCCTGATAACAATGGGAGAAGCAGAGAATTCATTCAGAAGAGTTTAGAATTTTAAATGAGGACAAAAAAAAAAAAAAAAAAAGAAAAGAAAAAAAAGAAAGAGGTAAGGGTAGTGGATACATGCTAACTTTTGGCCTGTCAGAGAATAGTGATTATCACAATGTCACAATGTAAGAGAGGAATAGACAAACTCGGAGGAGACAGTAAAGGGCTTTATGCAATCAGCAATTTTTTTTTCCAAGGAGATTGAAATGGGGGTTGTTTGCCTTACCAGTAGAGAGACATTGGTGTTGGAATCTGTCATCTTTGGCTGCCTTTTTTGTTACTGAAAAGAATTTGTCAGCTTTAAATAAATGTTCACCAGGCTAACTTGACTGCTTACATTAGTGTGACATCTATTTCTCTCCGTTTACTGTGACAAGATCCTGGGGCATAGATGTCTGACTTTCAGATGTCTGCAGTGAGGCAGTTCCCCAGATACTGCTGCTGAGTAGGTTTTGGTATCAGCTCCAAGAGAAGCACTGGTAGTATGTAAATATCTACAGCTTTTAGCCACTGCCTTTCACAAGCATCCATCCTAAAGGCAACTCAGACCAGACTAATTAAAAGCACTAAGTACTCCAATAGCAAGGAAAGGGAAATAAACTGAAACATAGGTGAATGGAAAATCCTACAGAATATTTTCTTAAATAACAATTTCTTTCTTTGTTGGGTTATGGAGTCAGTGCAGTACCCAAATAAATCAAGCAGCAATCTGTGGCTGGAGTTCAGTGGTTCACTGCTAGAGAGATGGGCAAAGGCTCAGAGCTCATAAAATGGTCTTCCTGCCAGACAGCAGTAAAGAATGGGAATGGTACTACTGAACAAACTTGTGTTACTTCTCTGCAAATTATCAGTGAGGAGACATGAAGACACAGAAGGTGTCAGGCCATTACTTCAGAAGGCTGTCCTTTATGAAAAGAACCATTCACTTACCCACCCCTGCCTTCCTGCCATGGACACATTGGAAAGCTCATGGCATGGTACTGGAGTAGCAAGTGTCATGTAGACACTATGTAGACCTTCACCCTGCAGACCTTCATCCTGGGGTTTCATAGCATGTAATTCTTTATCCAGGAGTCTTCTAGAAAAGTTTTCTTCAAACACCAAGAAAAGAAAGTGTCAGTTTGCATTCAGCACATATAAGCTAGTGTCATGCTGTATTTCTTCCCTGTCCACAGACTGGTAGTACGGCTGAGAAAAACATGATTTTGATAGCAAGACCTTACAACAGCAAGTTTTTAGCCAGACTAGGGTAGCTGAATATGAGAATGTGGAAACATTTAGGAGCACATCCACCTTTAGAGACACTGTGTATTTTGACTGGGCTAAAGGATTTTTCTGGTACAACTAGAGCTAACACTTTGTGGAGACACTCATATGAACTCTGAACTACAATTATGCACCAGTTTTCAGATGTTGCACTACAGTACCAGCTCCTGCTGAACCAAAAATGTGAATGCTTTTAAATATAAATAAACTGTTTAGTCTACTGAACAAGGATTAACTCCACTGATTTTCATGAAGATGACTGATGACACAATTTCCAATCCTGTGCTCAGAAAACACATGCAGTTCTCACTGGCTTTAGTGAAGGTTTGTATGATTGAATATGAAGGCAGGACTGGGACCTCGTTAAGAAAAATATTCAGAAAAAAAAATCTATTTCCCAATCAAAGTGTGCTAACAGTTTATCACAGTGAAAGAAGGAAATAGCAAGAGAAGAAAAGTATATGCAAGAAGGAAAAAAATGTTAATCCAATTGTATGAACCAGAGTGACACTTAACACTGTCTTAAATTTCATGCTAATTTGAAGTTGTTACCATTGATCTTCAATATGCAGCAACAGTTCACTACAAAATTGCTTTGTGTTGTTCAGTTTCAGTGTTTTGGAAATAATGTTTACACAAATAATGGGACCTGATATTTGGTTTTTTAATTACCTTCAGCTGTGATAAAAAAAGAGACTGTTTTGGAGGTGTCCTTAAGGTAACTTCCTATCCTTACTTGTTTTCCTGTAGAGAGACCCTGCTTCTTCCTGTACAAGGTGTAGAGAAGTCTGTGGATGAAAAGTAGATTGCTATGTGGACATGGAGAAGTTACATGCACTCTTGTATAACTGTTCCCTACTACCCAGGTCCCAGAGTAGGCAAAATATCATGAAAAGTAAACAGAAGTCTACAGCTGTTCAGACCCAGAGACTACCAAACGCAGTAGATGTTTTTGTGTTATTACTAAACTTGTAAACCATGGATATCACCTAGAGTTCCCCACATCGAATAATATTCACCAGTTCAAAACATTTTTTTCTTTCTGTTTCCTGCAGCATGGTTGTGGAAATTTTGTGCGTGTGATCCAGTCGTACAACCGCACACACCTGTACGTCTGCGGCAGCGGCGCCTTCAGCCCCGTCTGTGTGTATGTGGACAGAGGGCGCAGGTCTGAGGTACAGTTCTTCCCATGTTACCTTCCCATCTTCCTCGTGTTATATAAAATTGAAAAGTTTAAAAAAGCAAAAAAAGATGTTTTCTGAATAGGTTTCCTCACCCATGCTAAAGTGAATGAGAACAAAGATCCATAGTTTTCTGACCTCAGTTCATAGTTTTCTCTGGGGTAGAGTAGACTCTGATCATAGTTTTCGCCACTCAGTTCAAGAAGGACAGGGAAGTGCTTGAAAGAGTCCAGCGCAGAGCTACTAAGATGATTAAGGGAGTGGAACATCTCCCTTATGAGGAAAGGCTGAGGGAGCTGGGTCTCTTTAGTTTGGAGAAAAGGAGACTGAGGGGTGACCTCATCAATGTTTTCAAATATGTGAGGGGTGAGTGCCAGGGAGATGGAGTTAGGCTTTTCTCAGTGGTGACCAGTGATAGGACAAGGGATAATGGGTGTAAATTGAAGCATAGGAGGTTCAAGTTGAATATTAGAAAAAATTTTTTTACTGTAAGGGTGACAGAGCCCTGGAACAGGCTGCCCAGGGGGGTTGTGGAGTCTCCTTCACTGGAGACATTCAAAACCCGCCTGGACACGTTCCTAGGCGATGTACTCTAGGTGGCCCTGCTCTGGCAGGGGGGGTTGGACTAGATGATCTTTCGAGGTCCCTTCCAACCCCTAGGATTCTATGATTCTATGATTCTATGATTCTATGACCTGTTACCAGCAAGAAGCAAAGGCATGATCAAAAGTCTTGCCTCAGATATGATGGTTGTCCAAAATTCCACAGTCATGTTGAATGCTGGGCTACATTTGGTACTGTATTTTTATCTTCCATTGTCTGGTGAGTTCATTCCTACTATTTGCTGGAAAAATTGCCAGGAAATACTCAAAAGGAAATAGCCAGCTTGATAAAAAGGTAAATATGCAGTACACTTTCTATAACTTTCATGTATCCTGATTCCTGGGAGAAGCCCTTGAGTGGACTAACTCTTCTGGTATGTGAAGGTTTGGTGTACTTCACCTTGATATCCACTAGATGCAATCCCGGTACTGGTAACTTTCATCTATTGCACAACTTTTGCCCCAGTAGATTCTGCTAGGATGAAGTCAGTAAGTTTTCTCGTCACTCTGAGACCTTCCAAGGTGTAAATCTAACTTTCTCTAGATAGGCCTCCAGTTTTTCTATATTCAGTTTCATCACATATTTTCAAAATACAAAGGACCAGATGTTTCACAAGTGCATACGGCCAAGTTTTCTGATTTGAAATTGAAATGTTTGTTTATGTGCAAATGCAGTAGGTAATAAATTAAGCATCCAGAAAGAGGAAGAAAATCACTTAACCAAGACCCAGCACTGCAGTAGCATGTGGGGCAGATTCATGGCTGCAGGAACAGGGTTGTACAGTATATTTTCCTGTACAATATGGAAGCAGATGTGTTGGAAAGGAAGATCAGAGAGGGTTACCTGGAGTTTTGCCATGTAAGGGCAGCTTTAAAAGCTGGGCTGGCTCCTAGGAAAGAGACTGGGAAATTCATCACCGATTTCACTCGGGGTGAGATTGGAATTCTGGCCAAGACCCAAGACTACTGCAAAGGTTGCCAGGTAAATGGTAAATCATTGTTTCTCCAGGTAGGTTTGCATAGGATGATCTCAGTAACTTCTGATATATCCTTACCTGGCTCCACCCTCTTTAACAGAGTATGTTGTCTGAATCACTGCACCTTCAATCCTAATGAATTATCTAAAATAAAAGCTTTTATGAGCAGAACCAAGTAGGATTGGATAAGTAAATCCACCATTCTGCTTAACAGAATCTACATTAACTTATTTTGATGTGTGTTGAAACTGAGGTCAGCTTTCCTCAGCATTATCTTGTTTCTTGAGAAATTATTTAAAACATGGAAAGTGATCTCACTTGTCTGTAATTAATGCAATAGTCCTTTACCTGCTTAAGTAGTAATACTCTAGCCCGTAGAACTCTGACTCTTGTTAATTCAGGGTTTTTGTAAATGAGGTTGGGGGAGGGAGAGGGCAAGCGGGAAATGACAACTCCAGATGATGCAAGAGCTTAAATTTCTTAAGTTAAAAATAAAGATACATGTCTTGGAAGATCAGAACTGACTTCCCTTAGCCTGTCTGTATAGCTACGTGGCTATGATCAATAGATTAAATAAACTGCTGTTTCAGACGTCTGGAGTCTGTCAGACACTTGACTGTAGGCATCACATGCTAAAAGCCATTACTGCACAAGCCAACAATAGCATAATAGTTCAAAACCAAGCATTTCCTTCTGAACTCATGGTATATATCAGTGTATGACTAATTAATAAAGCAGAATGAAGAACTATGTAGTGCTGATGGGAATAGTGAGAACTCACTTTTTCTTTGCTTTTATCATATCCACCTTTAATTTAGTACACTTTTCCATGCACAGAAGGTGCTTTTTGCATGTGCAAAATGGACACTTTAGAAAGCACATCTGTTTTTCTCTAGAAGCTACAAAGCCTAACAGTAAGTCATATCCAAGAATCATAAGAACTGAGCCTGTTTTGCTCTTTTCTTTCCAGAATTCCACATAAACTCACAAAAAAGGCAGTTTCATTGATGAGGCAGAATGTTTCCCCTTTCCCTGAAAAAGGGGTTAAAAAAGAATTAATTTCCTGGATTGGCACACTTGATACTTTGGTCTTTGGTAATGACACTGTTAGTCACCCAAATATATTATAATGTCAAAATAAATGAAGTAAACAGAAGAAAATGTAATCACTATTGGAATTCATTATAGCCAAAAGAGTAGTTTAATATATATGAAAATCAAGTGTAATCCTGAAGCTAGTTTAATAGTGTAATAATGGGCTTTTTTAATTGTTAAATAGTGGTCTAACATAGTAACGTAGATTAGCATCAAACTGCATATTAATCTAGAAGTAAAACAACAACAAAACCAAAAACAATACAAAAATCCCAGGATCATATTACAAACTTTATGTTTTAACATTGTTTAGAGTGCTTATTACTGAAACAATAGATAAGATCTCTGTGATTAAGTCAAGGAAAACAGCAGAGAGGGAAAAGAGATTGGGAATAATGGATATGAAAACTTCCTGCTGAGTACTTCGGCTTGGTGGAGGCTCCAATCTGCTGTTGTCAAATGACTGCTAAGTGATCTGTGGGGCATCCCCCTTTCCCTGTGATTTACATTAATTGTTAAAGGGAATATAAAATAGTTGCTGCCCTTAGTTGAATATCTAATACATTGGCATGTACATCACAGAAGCCTGTCTTTGGACTTTTTTGTCAGTACCTTTCTGTTGGAATAGAAATGCATTAACTTTGAATTCTGGGGTTTCTTTATTACTTCTTTTCTATTTTTTTTTTCTTGCAATTGTCTCTCTTGGTGTTTTATTAGAGATCAGAATTCTATCATAGGACTCTAGAAGCAAGCTGTTTGGTATGCAATGGTATGTGAGTTGATGTGCTCTGGATCAATGTCTCTGCCATTAATGACTGCAGGTTTTAAGGAACAGGCTCGAACCCAAGAGTCCCTTCTTGCTCAGCATACTGTGCTCTTCAGAACTGCTGGGATCAAAGATGTGAAGGTGCACCAAGATAGGAGAATTTTCTAAAGATATTTAGACTGTATTTCAAGCTCCAGTCCAGGTTGCTTCTACTTTGCCAAATGTATTTTCTATTTATAAATCCATTTTGTAAAGTTCCATACCAGGATTCCTAAAAAGCAAAAATTTTCCAAAACATTTCAGGCTATGGCAAGAGATATTGATAAGCCATCAATTACTATGGAACTGGAGCCCTGTACATAGTACAAGAAATGGTATTGGTGAAAATAAGCATGATAATTCAGTAAAGAGCAAATGATTTATACCATCAACAAATGACAGTTTTCGTAAGAGATTTTTAATATGTATTCTTGTTAGAGTAGCTTTATTATAACATTTTAGCCTAGTATAATTGTCACTATGTATTCAGCAAATAAAGGATAAAAAATTTCAAAAACACAGAAGTAATCTGCACAGATATTATCACAGAGATCAGTCAGTGTCTCAAAAGCGTAACTGACCTAGAAGGAAATGTTCTTTTTTTCAGTGTCATGAATTTATAACTAGACTCATGAAAATAAGTGGGTACCAATGAAAAAGTCTTCTAAAAAGGTGATGAAATTCTGAATAGGAAAGCTAAACTGCTGACAGTACAGCAAAAGTTCCCAATAATATTGAGCATTGTCAGTGCTGGAAGTGGGCAAGCGTAAAAATTATTTCATGTGTGATGGTTTCTGAAATGAGAAGTGACACAGTAATCTACATTGCAGGAACAAACCTTCAAGATTGACTCCAAGTGTGAATCAGGAAAGGGACGCTGTTCTTTCAACCCCAATGTGAACACTGTGTCTGTTATGATCAGTAAGTAAAAATATTCCAAGTTGCTGAGGTCTGAATGCACACAATCATTCACGGTGTGGATTGATGGGATGTTGGACACAAAATTCATCCTCCAATGATCTGTACTTTGTATGAGCCACATGGGCACAAGAGTTGGATACATTCTTGTTTCAAGGCTTGCGTGAGGTTGAATTGGATGTACAAATAAAATGCAGAAATAAACTGTTGAAAAGAAGAGAGAGAGAAACAGAAAACAAAAGATTGTGCCTTTTCCAGCTTTCACATTTTTTTCCCAGGGTTAGTTTGAACTTTGCATTACCCTGCCTAACATTTTATGTTTAAACAGTTTCTGACCTCGTTCATCCTAGACAGCACTTGTGTCTCATTGAATTATTTGTAAAATCTCAGAGTAGCCAGGGAAAGAAAATTTGAAGACGTCAGTTACTTTGAATTTCTTTTTGTTGTCATCTCTGCTGTAGGTGCCACCAGTTTTTTGTAAGACTCTTCATTTTTCATTTGGCTTTATAGCCAACCAATTTTGCAGATTTCTTCCATTTGAAAGGCCAGAAAGAGGTACAATTGACACAGCTCAACTATTCTTATGAATTGGTGGTGACTGCACTCAGTGACTCTGAGATATACAAAGAATTACTGCAGTGTTTATTGTGCATCTGACTGAAAAACTCAAAGGGGCAATGGGTTATGCATTGTAAGTCATCAGTAAAAAATCATTTGTTTTTTTTTTTTCAACCAGGAGACATATTATATATACTAAATGTAATCCAGCCTGTCATGTATGCAGTATGTTCAGATTTTAAGTGTCAAAGCCTTGATTTTTCAACTTGTGTCTGCTCCTTCCTACATTTTTGGCTATGAAGGGAAAAGCATTTGTACAGATTTTTCAGGCTTTCTTATCAAATATAACTTAGTGAATGCAGGTACTCTATATTTCACTGAAGTTTTTCAAGGGAACAATGTGCAGTATTTGCATTTTGGCTTCTATGGAAATCAATGGGAATTACATATTGTTCCAGATATTTCCCTTAAGGTTTGACTCTCATGGAGCTTAAAGAAAGTGTCATATAGTTTGTCCTGCATGGTCTGTCCAAACTCTAAATTAACATTTTTGAAAAATTATTCCTCATTTTTAATATATTTAAAACAAATGACAAGTAGTGTGATTCCATTCACAGAGGTGTGCACTGAAGCAGCCTTAGAAGACAGGAAAATGCTACCTAGATACCTCTGAACCTTGGCTGCATTAATATCTTTATCTCATCAGTGATCTATGGTCACTGTTTACAGACACTCACTGTGTAAAGAAAATGTTTGTTCAAAGTCAGTGATGGATTAATCCACTGCTATTCATTATTCTTCTGATTCTAAGTGAAACATCTGTCATTAAAAAGTAATGTTTCCTTTCCTTATTCCTTCTATCCATTAAAGGACATTCTTTCTCAATTAATGTATTTACAGTAAGTTGATTTTTCACAATAGATCCGTGGCAGCTTTGTTCATCTTAGAAGGCTTTATGTTACCTTCCCTGATTTCTCAGTTAGGTGACCCTAACTAGACCTTCACTGGTGTTTGACTTATCTTTCATGACAAAATTAATTTACAAAACTTAAATTATTCTACAAAAGTCACTTTCATTTTCAAAGTAGTCCTGCAGATTGAATTTTATACTTTCTCCCGGGTACTACAAAGTCCAGTTATTAGGTTTGAATGAATTTTACCTCAGTATTCATGATGGAAGAGAATATTTTGTAAATCAAAGCTTGAGTTAAAATGCAAGGACTGAGCCCATATATAAGACTCTCCTTTGAGCATTCTTCTGAAAGAGGGATTCCTTACTGTTGCTTTAGAAGGTAGGAAATTCTGTCAGACTGGGTCATTCTTCTACAACAAAAGAACCATTTTTAAATATAGCTGCAATTTCTTGACACTTTTGGCCATCACCAGCCTAAGATACATCAGGAAAGCTGACTCACCCTTCAGAGGAATATGGTGCTATGAAACCAAATTGGTACAACTTGCTATTGTACAAAGACACTTTTCCATCAATGCCAGGACAGATGTCCTTTGAAGATGCTTGGCAGAACTAATGTGTAGAATGTATGTCTCTTTCCCCACCAGGACTGTGAGGCATTTCTAAAGGCAGGCATACCTCATCAGTTTAGTAATTCCCTCAATAACAAAGAGAAGTAGTGTGAACTAGCTGTGCTGTGGAGACTAAGTGTTGTGCAGTATTTAAGTATTTAGCTGAGAGGAAGTGGAGCTGACATATATAGTCTGATACCTGATTAGCAAGCAGACACTTGGCATGCTTAAGACATAACTAACAGCACTGATATGTAATAGGATTAAGATTACATAGTGTAGTACTGTTGTAAAAGTGTGTGTATGTGTATATGCACAGGACTGTACATAATATTTAGGGAGAACCTTAAGCCCAATCTCTTTCAGCCAGTTTATTTCATAATAAGAGTAAAGCTCTAATAGATTGAGGCAATGAGGCCAGTATCCAAAATCAGTTATAAATCAGTAAATGTCTAACAACATTCTGTCAAGACACGCTCAGGAAGTGGATGTTTCACAAACATGCAGTGAATGCATTGTTTAAATCCCCTGTGTATGAATCTTGTCATCACCAGGAGAGATGAGAGCAGAAGAGTGGCTGCCGGCTGCTTTGCAGGGGTTCAGTTCAGGCTCTCACCAGCAACAGAAAAACAAAATCTCCGGAGTTTTAATTCTCTTGTGAGCCAATAGTCTTCCATATTGATACACACATGCCCACAGACAGATCATAAAAATAGCCTCAAGGGCTTCTGAGCCTGTGACTCTTGCCAGCTTGACCACACTCTCCGGGTACTCCAGGAAGCCAGACAAAAACATCAGTTGAAGGACCCAGCTGTACTGGAATGTATTCAGCCACCACTCCCACTATGAGCTTTAGAGTTTATTTTAGCTACTGTTTTCTACTCTGGGATTTCATTGTCATTAGTCAATGGAAATTGCTTGGTTATTCATGGAGTAGAAAATTATAATATATGTAATTAGAATGATTATATATATATGCATATTTATGCACACACATAGACTCACACAAACACAGATTTACATCCTGACTGATGAACTGAGATTTCAGCCCTGCTCAGGGAGCAGAAGTTCATGGCTCTGTTAATGTAGGAGTTGCATGTCTAATTCTGTTCAAGCATTATGACCCTATACTTAGAATCAAGTACATAAAAGGGGACAATTGTAGCTCTACATTACCCTGTGTAAAGTTCAATAATATGATTGTCTGGCCTCTGCAATACCAAAATCAGCTTGAGACTGCCTGGGGCAGCTTTGACAATACCTCTGGTAAAAACTGGCACCAGTCCATTGACTGCAATAGATGTTGTGCCAGTTTACACCACCAATAAATTCAGTTCAGTCATTTTGGCTGCTCCCACAAAAAAAAAAGCTTTTTGAAGTATGTAATTAAAAAAAATAAATGTGATTCTTTTTTGATAACACTATCCTGATTTTCCAGTGATACTTATCAGTGAAAGTTGAGCAACTAAACTTCATATCAAAAAGTTCAGCATATATGCAATTCTGCTGTTGCATTTAATGATACCATTCCCTAAAGCCTTTAAGAAAAATCTGATGACTCTTGTGCATTCTAGATTTTGTCTCTGTAAATCAGAGGGAAACCCCATGTCCGTGACCCAATATTTCTCTGTAGAGACTCCTCTGTAAAAAAAATAAATCAGTAAATACAAATTTCTCAAAACCTGTAACAATCCATTTGCTTTTCCCCCTCTGTTTCAATTCTTTGCAGATGAAGAGCTTTTTTCAGGAATGTATATTGATTTCATGGGGACAGATGCAGCCATTTTTCGGAGTCTGACCAGGAGGAATGCAGTGCGAACCGACCAGCACAACTCCAAGTGGCTGAGTGGTGAGATGCTTTTGTTTTATCAGAGCTTGTAATGGGTTCCACAGACATTCTGCTTTGCTTTGTTTAAAATAAAGAGCTTGGCTTTTAAAGATCTTTCCTATGAATTTAATTTATTATGTTGAACCATGAAGAAATTTGTGAAAATACATATTTTAGACCATGCACAGATAAAAAGTGTTCCATGCACGAAAAAACCTTTTAGGCCACCCCACCTGAGGGCCTTTTTTGGAGTAAGACTGAACCAAACTCTTCAAGAAAATTAGTATGAAAACCTTTCAAATGGCAAGTGCTCAGACAATCTGACTTATAGGGAAGTGCCTTCTCCAGCTTTACTGTATCAGACATTAAAATTAAAGTCCTTTATTCTAAGTTTTTTCCTAGTGAATTGCCACTTCAACTAATTAGGCTGATCCACCTCTGTACAGAAGACTCACCACCACTTGCATTCAAAATATGTGCAGTGGAGAGTTCCATTAGCATAGAAGTCAGTTACAGTTATTGCCATTTATCTCAGTAATAAGATGCAGATTATCAAAACACAGTAAAAAAACTAGCTTCTGAGTGCAAACACATAACTCTTGGTTTCACTCAAATTATTGTGAAAATTCTTCCTGACTTTACCAATAAAAAGACCCCTTCAAATTAAACTATTTTGAGTTAAAATGGTTGTCAGTACTCTGAGCAGAGATAGATGTCCAAGGTTATAGAACTACTGACACGGCAGTTCCAATTTAAGAAAGCCTTCAGGTGTCTTGAAGTTACTGTGGTTTTGTCTTGCTATTCCTGTGTGGCTGTGACTGTAGTCAAGTCACAGGACTGCAATCAGAATAAATTCACTATGAATGTGAATTGTCTGCTTTCAAAATTGTTCTTGTTTGCTATACATTCTTACACTTATCTACACACCCTGAAGAGTGCATGTGAATTAGGGAAATAGAGCCATTACGCCATTTCTATTTCTGGAAAATCTACCTATTACATATGCTCAGGACAGGTGTTTATTGCCATGTTCTTTTAGAATCAGAGCCACAACACTTATATGCATTGAGAACAGGCTTGTGTGAATAGAAAAATGCTGCAGTCTAAAGTGAGTTTTCTGTCAGAGATATGACTTTTGTATTGGATTTTTTCAAGATTTGTGCTGGATTTCAGTCAATCAATCTTGTGTGATACAGCCTTCATGCAGGAAGCTTCCTCCCTAAAACACAGGTTTTTTGAAAACTCCCTCCACTATCCATTATATTTTATTGCCAAAAAACAGATTTTCTGCAGACACCAACACTGATAGAAGTCATTGCCTAAAAAAGGATTGCAAGAAACTACTGTACAGTCACTTGCATATCAGTATGTACATTTTAAATTACAGTGCAATTTACATAACACTAGTTGTCCTTTACAGTGCTTTGTATGTTTATCAGACTTTGATACGAAGTCAAATGCTGTTCAGGCATTTGCATATTCTGCTTTCCTTTTTTCAGTGTTCCAACAGCTAGTTCCCTCTTTTGTGCATTTCTAATGTACCTGATTTTTTCTTTCTCTAAAGGATCTTATAGCATTTTACTTTTATATTTTGCCTCAATGAGTCTCTCCCTAGGTGTCCTTGATAATACGCTGACTCTTTGGACCTCTGCAGTAATTTCATACTATTGCTTCTCTATTTTTTTTATCTGCTGTGGGATAAAATGTGAGGACACAGAAACTTAAGGCTGCCAGCCTGAAGCTGTTTACCTGGTGATATCTGGTGATATGAGGTTAGGCACAAAGCCTTTCCTGCCACTTCAGTACCTCTGTATGGATATATAGCAGTCTGTAACTGTCAACTCATTATTTGCTTAAACTGATACAACTTTTGGTTTTATCTTTTTGGTACACTGTTTCATTTCAGAGCCTATTTTTGTGGATGCTCATGTTATCCCAGATGGCACTGACCCCAACGATGCCAAAATCTACTTCTTCTTCAAAGAAAGACTCACAGACAACAGTGGCAGCACAAAGCAAATTCATTCAATGATTGCAAGAATCTGCCCAGTAAGAACTATTTTGTTTGCCAGGTTGTTGGGACAAGATGCTAGTGTGACATGATAAGCTAAAAGACTAAATGATTGAAAAGCCTTTGATTTATATTCAAAACAAATATCCTGTTTCAGCTTCCACATTCATAATTAAGAAGAGCTGTTACTGAACACACAGTTAGGTTCTAAATGTGGTATCTACATCTGCCTATATCCACAATGATATGGAAATTGAGAGATTCGGGAATTTAAGTATTTCTCTGACTGACTCAGGATTGTTTCCAGTGTTAAATTTCTAAACTTGCTGTTCTTTGCATGAAGGAGGTATATTCTTTGCTTAAAAAAATGAATTATAAGATGGTAAAGATGGCAAAGTCTTCCATGCACACATACACACAGTTAAAATCTTTGAAACACATTGGAAATATCAGAGACAATTTTTTAAATGGCTTGATTTGATTTTCAAATATTGGTTTCACTTCTATAATATCTGTGCTTTCTGAGTTATTGCATTGATGATAGTGTAAGCCTAACTTTAAAAACATGCACAGGAAAATTAAATTTAGGAGTTATGGCTGCTCCTGTGCAGTAATTAATTTACAGTTGCAGAACTCCTTGTTGTCTCTATTTCCTTTTCCATGTTTATAATCAACTGTAAATGAATGATTGAAGCAGCTATTATAAATGCTCAAGTTCTGCTAGCCATTTAATTCCTTCTTTTGGAATTGTGAGTGATTGTGTGTCTGGTTCTTCTTTAGAATTTGATACTTGTGGTGTTGTGCATAAGTGAGAGGACATGTTTGGGGTTGTGTTGAAACACCTCTAGCAATATGATGAGGCTTGTGATCACTTTTAAAATCTTTGCTTTCTATTTTTTGTGAGGGTGCCCAAAGGGCTTTTTGGGTATTTTGCAAGAAGATGTTTCACACAATAATAGCTGTATTTGTTATTGTTACTGTTATAATGAAGCCCAGATGATTTCTGAAAAGCCTCAGCCTGTTTAGACTTACACTGAAGTCAGGAGCAGAATCCAAAAGCCAATGAAAATAAATCTAAGCCAGTCATATTTACATACTTGTAAACCCTTGTATTCATATATCAACACCTTTGAGACTCACCATATGTACTAGTACAGTGGTGCCAAGAAAGGCCACCCCAAAGGACCTGGTCACCAAAAAAGTTTGCTTACCAGCTCCAGGAGCACCAATGAAACATTCACAACATTTCATCAAAACTGTATTTCCTTATCGTCTGCATTTCCTTTCTCCATTTCCTTGGGTGACATTGTGCTATGCAGTTTGGATGATACTGCTCTTATCTAAGGCATTCAGCCACAGAATGAGGCAGGAGCTGCACCATCAGGCCTATCAGTTACTGTTCCCACTTTGCACTAGAGAGAGATGGAGAGATCATTGAACAAGCCAGCTCTGGACCAAGCTAGCAGAACTTCCAATAGTTCAAACTTAGCTTGACCCATGCTAGCCACCATTTCTGAATTCAGAGCATCCATCTCAAGGGCCATCATGGCTTACTAGGTCAGATTCAGCTATATTGCTGTCAGAATTAGAAGAAACATCCCTCCATAGACCTCTTTGATCTTTCAGAGGTACCATGGACCTTCCTGCACTAGTCAGGGAGTGAGACAGACCCCCCACAGGCCTTTCCAATCAGACCCACCCATTGCTGCTGCACAACATACTGCCCAACCCTCCCAAGCCTGCTAGCCCAGCATAGAATGTCTGCTCAGAAAACTACTTCTTGTTTTTCCTGTATTTGAAGGGGTTAAAGAAGGGCATTTACTTTAGTCTATTTTTTCTATTGATTATGACTGCATAATTGTCTAGGTGATGAGTCAAATTAAACTGAGGAAAGGCTAGGAAAACCTATCCAGATGTTAGTTGCATTGTACTTCTTTTCTGAAAATATTATTCTCTTCCAGAATGACACAGGTGGTCAGCGTAGTCTGGTGAACAAGTGGACAACGTTCTTGAAAGCAAGACTCGTGTGCTCAGTAATGGATGAAGATGGAACAGAAACGTACTTTGATGAATTAGGTATGGCAAAAAAGACCCTTAAAAGTTGTATCTAAACCCTGCACCCTGTTTATTATTGATGTGCATACAGCTTCTTAGTGAAGTTCTTGGAAGTGAAATCTTGGCTCTGTAGAACTTCATATCAAAATTCTCCTCATGGTTTTATGACAGGAAATGAAAAAATTATTCATAAATCTCACTGAGTAATTATCATTATCTTTGAAATAAAGGTAATTAATCTTGAATATATAAAGGAATTATATAAGTAAAGACTTAAGATTTGAAAGGGATCAAGTGAAATATATTGTTACTTTGCTCCCAGTTAGTTTTAAAACATACCTTTTTTGAAACTGTTTCTTAAACCACTGTGTAACATACAGCTTTTCTGCAATTTGTTTCTTTTTTGATCACAGGGAAGAGGCCACAGTTTGATAGTTCAAGATAATACTAATAAGTGCTGTTGCTGGTACCATTAAGAATACTATGAATAAATATAATTTCTCAGGCTTCATTCAGGCACTTAGATTTTCAGTTTACCATGTGAAACACTGCATATATTCAGTAAATAATCTGTGCCATAGTCACAAGAATTTTCTTTCAATAATTAATTATCACATTCATATCTTAATAGTTAAGTGCCAAACACCATTATCAGAAGGTTTCAGATTCTATATTGCCACATCTGTGATGTGCAGTCATAGTTCTAAATTCAGGCATTGGAAGAATTTGGTGTGTGTATTTGTAAATACAAATAAGACATATATGTTCATATAGATGTAAATATAAACTACTGTAAATACCATTGGGCCCCACACTGGGGCTGCATCTGTTTCTGACCTTCTTTCCTTTTTTCTCTCTCTTTTCTCTGGTATTATTGCTGGTTTCTAGAATAGCAAATGGAGTTCTGAATCTTTTTGACTTGGTATTGTTAACATATATTTGATGTACTTTTATTGATTCAAGGGTTCAGTAGAAACTGATGGGACTAGAAGCAGATACTAACTTGCACTAACTCAGATTGTGCAAGCTGCTTGCAGGACTGACTTTCATACCTTCCCAGTGGCTCACAGCCACGGCAACTAATCTTTCAGAGTTGTGATTTACCAGCCCACTCTTCTTCAACAAAGCAGCAGGATAACTGTTTTTAGTTTTCTGCATGGCCAAATGGAAAACCAGACAGAAAGGAGGCAACGTTTTCAGTTTGGGCTCCAGCAGAGTCCTGTGGCAGAGGAAGAATTCAGCTGTGGCTGGAAGTGTGGAAAACTGTGCAAGAGCAAGCACATGCTTCAGTTTTCATGTGCAATGCAGAAAAGTGTAATGCTTCCAGTTCTGCACAGTGATGTTGTTTGTGTTTGACATATTTCAAAGCATATTTAAAAATTCAGAGGGTTAAGTGAAGGAACTACATAAATTTATGGAAAGCTAAAGAACATATTACATGACAAAAAGCTCAGAGAGTTCAGTCTTTTGTGTGTTGTAAAATACATTCAAGGGCTAAAAACATTTTATAAGTTATTAAAAACATTTGTAAGGAGAAACTGTCTGAGATTAAAGTATTTTTTACTGAAGTAAAAAAAAATCAACAGATCAGAGGTAAAGGGGGGCAAATTCAGTTCAGTGAGTAGGTTCAGCTTTGCATACTGCAGTCAATAGGGAGAGGTTTACATCTCCCAGTATCTTCACTGCAAAACTGAATTTCATTTATATCATGTTGGAAATGAGCTAGCAAGGGCATCTAGAGTGTGTACTGGATGATAAAACACCCTAATCATCCTGCTTTGGATTACATCCCTCTATGGGAATTCTTTGTCTTTGACCTTTTGCAACTTGATATTTGCCTACTGTTAAATAACCTGCTGAAATCCAATCCAGCAGAGAGAATTCTGGGACATGGATCCTGAATATACTTATTTGAAAACCTCTGGCTTTTGTCTTCATAAGGCTCTGGTGTGTAGCTAATGTCTAGATGTTTCTGAATGTTCAAATTTTAGATTTATGTTTGTAGTCCTTCATACGATAAGTCTACCTTTTCCCATTCAAGTCTGAGACAAAAGAATTGTTAACTTCCTCAGGAATAAAATCATAAATTAAACTGGAAAATAACTTTTTATTATCATTAAAATACTAATTTTCTTTTTCCTTTTCTTTCTTACAGAGGATGTGTTTCTTTTAGAGACGGATAACCCGAGAACAACACTTGTGTATGGAATTTTTACAACATCAAGGTAAATGGGGAGATTTGAAAAAATCATCTTTCTGAATCATTTTTCTAAGTGAAAACTAAAAGTGATGGTTTCTGGTAAGGCTGTTCTGTGCAATTTTGATGTCTCCTGCAGCCGTCGTTTGCGTACAGTCCCAGTGTTATTATTTTCGGGATCTATGCTGGAGCTACACTGCTTGGAGCAAAGTGCTCCCTGATGCTCTGTCAGCTGGCACTGGGAAAACCTTTGCCTGGAGAGCCACTTGTTACCAGTCAGCAGCAGAGAGCTAAAGGGCTTGAACACAGTGAACTCACGTGGCCTCTTAACACCTTCTGAAGGACATCCAGCACCCTGAAGGATCAAACAGGGAATTCTTACATGAATTCATACAAATCATTTCCAGACTCTCAGCTGGCAGATGATTGCACAGATGGCAAATAACCCGTGTCAGCTTTAGCTGGCTATAAAAATACAAGCTTGTGTGGCATGTGGACACCTCCTGGCAGCCTTAAGCACCCTGTTACCAGTCAGTAGTATTCACTTACTGTCCAGGTTAGAAAGCACTTGGTGAGCTCCCAAAGACAGTGGAAGTATTGCATATAGCTAATTGTTCTGAAACTCCACAAAGATAGACCAAGAGGTGGACCAACAGGTTCTGCCATCTCTACCTTTGTTTTTTTCACTTTTCCCTTGTCCTCACCACATGGTGCTAGCATACAGAGTAGAAATAGTTACTACTGATTTCTGACATCCTATCCTGTATTATGTAGCTGTTATTACTTAACTTCAAAAAGGGTTTTGCTTATTTTTTATGTAATTTATTTTATTTGATGCAATTAGAAAAGTATTTAACTCTTTACTAATGATTGCTTTAATAGCAATTTCTGGTAAAAAAATCCTTGCATGAAAAAAAAATGATTTCTTGATACACTTTCCTGTCTTTTTCATGTGGATCCAGGGTTATCCTTTCTCAGATGTGTGAACCAGCCAGGAAAATATGACTTTATTTTATATAATTGGGGAAAAACAACAATCCCATAATTTGTAAACATCTGGTGCTGTCTGCGTTTTATGATTCCTACTGCTGAGGTTATGGTCTGTGCTTACTTGCTCTTTGTTTGATTATAGATTGGTTTGTGCTTCCTAGTTAACTACAGCAATCATAATGACTATTACTCCTTAGCTCTTCCCTTATCTTCACCTCTGTAGTCTTTCAACTCATAACAGTTACAAGCAAGAAACCTCTCAACAAATAATATCTTCGTTCTAAGCCATAAGAAGGAAATCAAGTAATATTGAAGCCAATTATTTTTGTGGCATAACCTGGTGTAAACCTAACATAAAATATCTGGAAATATTAAATACATATTTGTAAACCTATTAATGCCTACCATAATCTTCACAAACACCATAATCTACCTAAAAGGTTCCTCCTCCTAATCTATATATAGCTGAGAGCAATGTGGATTGTGGTTTCCTTTTTGTAATGTTTTCAGGTTTTTTCTAGAGTGTTTTTTGTTGTTTTGTTGGTTTTGTTTTGCTTTGTTTTTCAATGAAAACAAAGGTTACTTGGATTATTTTCTTCCTACAGTTAACATCAGAATGATTTCAGACTGTCTGGATTATCCCAGTTTCTTGGGATAAATATCCCAAACTTCATATGCAGCGAGGAAAAAAAAAACAACCAAAAAGCCAAAAAAACCCACTCCAGTCAGCCTTAGCATTACTCTGGAAATTATTCCTTTGGTGCCCTCCATCATCACGGGGTGATGGAGGCCATTCAAGATTTGTGGTGTTTGAGGAAATATCTGAGACCATTGCTGAACCTAGAGCAGTGGAAAAATATGTCCTTCCTGTAGGTGACCCACTGAGCTCTCTTTCAGGAAGCATCAAACTTCAACTCTTTTGAAGGAATCTTTGTAAGACTAGTTTTGTGGGTGGATTTGAGGACTGTATAGGACTAATTCCTGTACAGCCACAACTTGTTCCCATTTTGCTCAGAAAAGCTGGCAACTGATTGCAAGGATCTAACCAATTGCAATTGCACTGGATGTTTTGATTAATATTTTAGATGTGTATTTTAGGAGGCTCATGGAGGTCTTGTGGTTAATATACTGGTAGGGAGTTCTGGAAGCTTGTGCTGAGCTTGGCAGTACAAAGTTTACAGAACTCTTGTCTCACTGAAGTCAGCAATATTTTTGCCATTGATTTAACTGTGGATAGATTCGATTGCTTTTATAATTAACGTTAGGAAAATTTCTAATTCCACCAGTGATACCCTTCTCCCTCTTTTTTCAGTTCACTGTTCAGAACAGTGCTAGGTCTTAAGGAGTAATGGTGTATACTGGGAGGCTAAATTACTTGATTTTAAATGTATTGAATCCATGCTATAGAAGCATTAAATTGTATCAAAAATACTGTAGAGGTATATTTCATTACTGAACCATGCAAAATGATGGAAAAGCTATTTAAAATTTGGTAAATTGCAATGCTAACTTTTTCCTACTCTTTTCCAGCTCCATATTTAAAGGCTCAGCTGTGTGTGTGTATCATCTATCTGACATCCAGACTGTGTTCAATGGGCCATTTGCACACAAGGAGGGCCCAAACCACCAGCTGATTCCATATCAGGGCAGGATTCCGTACCCAAGACCTGGCACTGTAAGTACAAAGATGTTTATCCAGGCTTGCCAATTACTTGTCTTTGTTTAAAAAGAGGGAGAAGAGAGGAGAGGAGAGGAGAGGAGAGGAGAGGAGAGGAGAGGAGAGGAGAGGAGAGGAGAGGAGAGGAGAGGAGAGGAGAGGAGAGGAGATGAGAGGAGAGGAGAGGAGAGGAGAGGAGAGGAGAGGAGAGGAGAGGAGAGGAGAGGAGAGGAGAGGAGAGGAGAGGAGAGGAGAGGAGAGGAGAGGAGAGGAGAGGAGAGGAGAGGAGAGGAGAGGAGAGGAGAGGAGAGGAGAGGAGAGGAGAGGAGAGGAGAGGAGAGGAGAGGAGAGGAGAGGAGAGGAGAGGAGAGGAGAGGAGAGGAGAGGAGAGGAGAGGAGAGGAGAGGAGAGGAGAGGAGAGGAGAGGAGAGGAGAGGAGAGGAGAGGAGAGGAGAGGAGAGGAGAGGAGAGGAGAGGAGAGGAGAGGAGAGGAGAGGAGAGGAGAGGAGAGGAGAGGAGAGGAGAGGAGAGGAGAGGAGAGGAGAGGAGAGGAGAGGAGAGGAGAGGAGAGGAGAGGAGAGGAGAGGAGAGGAGAGGAGAGGAGAGGAGAGGAGAGGGAAAGGAGAGGAAAGGAAAGGAAAGGAAAGGAAAGGAAAGGAAAGGAAAGGAAAGGAAAGGAAAGGAAAGGAAAAAAGAAAAAGCACACTTAAACAGGAAGTTTCATACTCTTGTCATCAGTCACATTTTAGAGTTTCTTTTTCTGCTTCAGAATATTGCATTTTTTTGGGTTTCCTCAACTACTGCCATGGTGTTCTTGGTTCACCTCATGAAGGCTTATGAGGTATTCCAAACAGGCCTAAAGAAATTGGGCAGTACAATGGAAAGGGAAAAAGAAAATTCAGATTTGGATTTAACATGGTGATAGAAAATACCTACATTTTTCAGATGTGTCAAAAAGATCTGAACTGGAAGATAAATTCCTAGATCATAGCTCACTTTTAAAGACAAACAATGTTGTTTTTTCTGATCACTGACTTTTCAGTGTTTCCTCACAATTCAGCCACAACAGCATATCTTAAAGGTGTATTTTCTAAGCTGGGACTTGTCTTTGCTTTTATTTTACTGCCAAGAAGTTCTGCTTTTAAATGCATGCCATGAACTCTATTTTCCACTTATGCCAAAGCAGTTGTAAAAGTCAGGACTTACGGGTTTTTTTGCTGCTAGAATTCGTGTTCAAAGGGTTAACTTTTAATAGCCATGCTTGCAGGCAGTGCAGCATGAGGCTTTGAGATGTAAATTTGTTTCAACCTCTGGGATGCTGGACTAGACAGGGATGGCTTTTTTGTATTACATAGGGAATCCTACTTTACAATTGCCTAAAGAGATACTCATACTAAATCTTTGGACAGAAATGAGCATTCAGTGTGTCACAGTACATTGGATAAACAATGAAAAGGCTTTGGTATAGCTTCAGTAGGATTAAATAAAGCAATGCATTCATTTGGCAGTGATCAACTCTACAGTGTTTGGCTGCCCTTCACTAAACCAATGGTTTCTTATTTCTCCACAAGCAAAACTTACTTATGGAAAAAGAAAGGGGGGGAAATTGCATAATTGGCATGTTACTATTAAATTCAGTGATGTTTGAGGATAGTTTCCATTTTTCAGAAGTTACAGAAATAGTTTTTGTACCCACAGCATGTCAGAGAGTATGCTGTAAATTGAAGAATTCTTTTTCTCTCTGCAATCAAACTGCATGATGATCAACTGTGAACATAATTATTGTGTAGGCAAGTCCTTGAATGAGGTGTGAACGATACATATTCAACCCCTCCAGGGAAGGCATTATTTACAGGGTTCTTCAGTAATGTTTTTTGCCTGTCAGTGGTTTATACAGGTGATCTCCAAAGAATGAATTGATTGAAGATGTTTGTTATAACTTTGCTCAGAACAACAATATAGTGTAAGTTTTTAGGGTCATACTTGGGTGAGCCATAGCACAGATGTTTTTGTGAGAAGTCACAGACAAAGGTCTTATGATCTCCAAGTCAAGAAGGATAGAAGTGTCAGGGGACATCTTTGAGCTGATCTTTGCAAGACAAAGAAGTTTAATTTGAACCAATCATGAAACAGAACCCCTCTGGGGGGGAACTAGGGTCTGGCAGATTACTACCAAGTACAATAATCTTCCTAATAGCCTGCACATTTATGAAGGCAGGTTTGGTGGTTCTTTTCCAGCATTTGTGGATAATCTTAGCAGATAGCTCCATACCTTTTCTGGAAGACTGGATGGAAGGGCCACAGAGGGAAGAACTAGGGCAAATTTGATAACTGTAATTCAGTATGAGGGCTTAGAGGTCAGCATGTGGTATAATTTCTAATGAGAACGAATCCAGTACCTTCAGGATAAATAAGAGTCCAGAAGAATCAGTTCTCAAGGGTGTCAGAAGGGAAAAGAGACCCACATCTGAGCTGAGTTCTGGTTCTTCCTGAAGATAACTGATTCCACAGCAGTTTCTTTTAAAGATTTTTAAACAATCCTACCAGAGTTGATCTGCTTTTTGAAATGGAATCCCAATTGAGCCAGAAGATGATTCTTAAGCCTGGGATGAGGCTGCAGCCTCTTCTCCACTTTGTTCCTGGAATTGCCAAATGAATAGTTAATTATGTGGACAAGATGGAACTGCTTTTTAGCGGATAGGGTAGAATGGGCTCTCCTGCCTGGTGTTTAGAGGGATCCCCTGGGAAGTAAAGACCCAGATTCTAATGTTTGCTCACATCAGGTAGGTTGGACACATGACTCATATATCCCCAGTGAGTTTCCTCGTCTCCCAGAGTATGATTCATTTTATCTAATTTTAGCCATCTAAAAGCAGGGCTTCCAGTCTGAATTACTGACTACAGAGAAAACCTAGATGCTTAATTAAGAATAAATGCCAGACTTTAAGACAGTAGAAGTCAGGTGAGGTAAAACACCCCCTGAGCTATTACCTATTTTTGTGTCAGTGGTTTTCACCAGAAATTTCATCCTAGACATAAGAATGGTCCTCATCAAAACAAACAAGTTTCCATCAAATGCCTCCTATTGAAAAAAACCCAACATTTTCCAACTAGAAAAATATTGTGTTGAAATATTTCTGGATAGCTCCAATACTCTGAGAATACAGTGACTGAAAAAAAGTCATGTAAATTAACATAGGTACATCCAGAACATTGTACCAGTTGCTGACATAGCTCCTTATTTCTTCCTACCATCTTCTTTTAGTTTCACTCTTAGTAAACACTTGTGATTTCTCAGTTTGATTTTGCTTCCTCGTAAGGTTTAGAATACCCAAAGGCTGGTTATTTGGATGGTTCCTCATTACATGTAAAGAAGCATACAAAGTGCTTATGGGCTTCTGTTATTTCGTGAGCAGATGGGAAGTGTAGACAAGATCCTGTGAATGGTTAGTCCTCTCAGAGGTAAATGATTTGCCATGGGATCCCCCATATGAACTCAACATTACCCTTTCACCCTTTCACCATCTCACAATCAAAATAATCACTAGAGGGATATCAACAGAATCCTTGTTTATATTTTTACTATACCTTTTACTACACCTGTAACAAACTGCTTGCAAAAGTTTGGTATCTTCTCATACCAATTCCTTGGGTATATGTATTTTTTTTTCAACAAACAGTTGAAAAGGAAGCATAAAGAATGTGAAAATAGGTCCAGAAATATGGATCGTTAACATGAAGATGGATTTTGAAAGTGCAAAAATATGTTTGTGGGTTTTTTATCTCAACCCATACAAAGCGTAGCTATTCAAGTACTTCATTTTCCTCACTGGAACATAATTACTTTCAGTCATATTCTGAAGTGTTCTTTTAGAAACTTATTTTGTCAACTATCTGTCAGTATTTATAAATGACTTGGAGATGAATACTGGAAGATGGTAAATATTGTTAAGCATTGCTGTGCATGTTTCTTACAGTGTCCAGGAGGAGCCTTCACACCTAATATGCGAACAACCAAAGAGTTTCCAGATGATGTTGTGACCTTCATCAGAAATCACCCTTTGATGTTTAATCCCATTTACCCAATACACAAGAGGCCATTAATCATCCGGATAGGAGCAGACTACAAGTATACAAAGATTGCTGTGGATAGAGTGAATGCTGCTGATGGAAGATACCACGTCTTGTTTCTTGGAACAGGTAAGATAAACTTAGTAACAGTCATCTTCCTCCATTGCCTTATAATTTGCAATCAACTCCAATCTGTATGATTTATTCAGAAATGTTCATTTAAATATATTTTCTACCTACAAAAATGTCTCTAGAAATCCATGATTTATATTCTTCTTGTTTTCTGTGCATTTTTATCATTCTCATAGACATTAATTATCTGCAAGCTATACAAAGTATTGATACCAATTTTGAGAGAGAAATCAACGCTAGTGCATATTGTATTTCATCTAAATTATAATACTTCTCATGTTAGAATTTGATGTTCTCCAACATGAGTAAAAATACCAAAATCTGGCTTTGTATTTTTTGTATAGTCTCAAAATCATTCTTTAATATATGCTGTGTAAGCTGCTTCTGAAGAAAAACACAATCTGATCAGGATGGTAGAAGGCAAAAATAACAACTCTACTAAAATAAAAATATGGAAGTATTTAGCAGAAAAAAAGAAACAAATCATTGGAGTCCTAACAATAGTGGACACAAAGAATTTGATCCAAATATTCTAAACCAGTTTATGTCTAATATAAACTACATTTTGGTTTTAGTTACATAAAATTCAGCAAAAAAAGTGTTATGCTTCTGAAGTCTGTAGGGAAGAGATAAAATTATTCTCATCGTGATCAATTTGTTTTTTTTTTAATATTCAGGTATGAATATTTTCTGCTTGAAGCAGACAAGCAGAGTGGCACTCTGCCTATTCACATCTGAAACTCCCACTGGCTTAACAGGGCATTATCAGTTGATAGGCACAAAGGCTAATCTGTTTTATACAGATGGTTTCAAGTAGAACAGGGGAAAAGAAATCCAGAAGATCAAATATATCTCTGAACATCAGAAAATAATTATGGAGATGGCTTCTGTTGCTTTTATGGTTGACATATTATTGTGTCCTGGTTGTTTTCTGCTTGTAGAAACTGTGTCTGCCAGCAGATACACATGGCACTGGGAATAACCATCCTGTAATAATAGATTTAGGAAACTGTTGCTAAAAAAATCTCTCCAGAATGTTAGGCTTCTACAGGGGTAGGATTAAAAGGAACTCTTCTTAGACAAGCCTCCCCAGCTATCAAAATCAGCAGGGTGCCTTGTCCCAAAGGAAGCCAGCTGCATAGTCTTCTTAGCAGAAGTATATCCAGTATATACATACATACTTCTTAGCAGAAGTATATCCAGCCAGTAGGTTGCTGGAAGGCATTTTTCTCCTGTGTTCAGCTTCTCTCAGGAGTGCCATGTTCAGCTGTGGGCTCCTCTGTCCAAGGAAAATACTGACCTAATGGAACAAGATCAGTTGAGGGACAACTGTATTGTGTAATGGATGAGAGAATGCTGAGTGAGTTGGGTTTATTCAGAGAAAGGTAAAGGGAGATCTTCTTGATGATTACAACTATCTAATGATAAGGGACAACTATCTAATGCAAAAAAATCAGATCTAGACTCTTCTCAAGGTGCTTGGTGTCATGGTGAGAGTCAGTGGACACAAGTTTCAATGTGAGACATCACAATTAGGTATAAGGGAAAAGGTAGTTTGTTGGTTTTTTTCACCATCACTGTGGTCAAACGTTTGCATTAAGGCCCAGAGACATGAATTCTCCTTCCTCAAAGACCCAAAGGGTTCAAAACCCAGTCCTATGAAGGCCCAAGCAACCAACTGGATCTGCTGTATGTGGAGGATTGGACTTCTAGAGGTCCCCTTCCATCCTGCAGGCTTCTGCTTTTCAACAAAATAGGAAAACAGGAACACTCAGTTCTTGTGTCAAACCTTTTCCAGGTCACCATCTGCTGTGCTTTGAATGCTTAATATACTGTAAGGCATAGTCAGGACAGAATCAGCTCTGAGTGAAGAATTATATTAGGAATTTCATCAGGTTTTGATCTAAGTATTTTTGGTTTTTTGGTTGGCAGTTGATTAATGAGTTGTAAGGTGTTCTTGAAGATCTCTTTGATCCTGTTTGCAGAAACACTGGAAGCTACCAACTTAAACTAATTAGGACAGGGTTTTCTTCTTGAAGTGAGGGTTTTTTCCCCACTCCCTAACTTGTAACCACATTTTGGTTTTAGTTTAATTAATGCAGCTACAGTTCTTGACTTTGGCACACTTTAGGGTCATTTTCCTCCATTTCTACAGATGAAAAGAATCTTTCTATATCTCTGTCGAAAAATGAGAATTGTTACTGTATTTTGTCCCTGCTACTCTTATACACCTCCACAAATACTCGTATTAAAGGAGGTCTGGTTTGCTGTTAGCTTTATTCCTTGCCAAATCATTGTGTTTAGCCGGAGTAATAGTTTGGTAGGCTAGTACACATCTTTGAAATGAACATTCTATGCATTTTTTTTATTGTGTATAATTGTTTTAAAATGCTCTATAATCATCTAATGTTAATTGGAGTAGAATTCTACTACACATCAATGGAAAAGGTAAAGCATAGGTTTCCAAACAACATAGGATTCCTAATGTAGCAGTGATAGGTTTTGCTAGCAACTCATTAAAAATTTGAACTGTGATTGAAAATGCATAGTGCTGATACTTAGCATTTCTGTAATTCAGCAAGAGATACAGTTCCATTCATTTCATACTTTGATTAGTTTCTGACTATTTTTAAGTACTCAGCGTGGCCTTCCACATACACTTGTGATTCATTAAAAACATGGACTTAATTCAGCTTGTTCTTACATTTTGCTAATTCTCCACTGTATCAGCAGAGGGTTCACTATAGGCAAATACCTAAACTGCATCTCTTGATGCTATGCATTCTTTGCTTTATCTTATGCACAGTGATGGAGCTGAGGATCATTGTTTGCTTTGTAGTTAGCTGGAAGGGAGGAATTATTTTTCTTGAGAAAGACACAGGACATTAATGTCTTCCAAGGGCTTCTTCAGAAGGTTCAGTGTAAGTTACTGCATTTCTCAGACCTTTTAAATAATAGAGATCAAGTTTCAGCCACCAAGAGGAGAAACTGGTTTTCTTTATTCTCTCCTTTGTGTGAGACTCAGGAGGATTTGGTAGAGATATTAACTGTCAAAAGGAATGCAGAGGGCATTTGTGTTGGTGTCAGTTTGTCCCATCAAATGCAAAAACCATATTGTATAGAAAAATTTCATGTGATAATTTCCTTGGGAGCCTAGACCCCAACAGCCAGAGACAATGGGACTTGACACCTGGTGACAATTACAGTCAGCTTGGGTGATGAGTTAGTGCTGCTGAACTGAGATGTTGCCAGCCATGTCTCTCACTTCAGTGACCTGTCTCATGCTTGAAATTGGAGTGTTTTATGTCTTGCCAGATGCAGAGCACACAAAATGTTTAGCTTTTCTTCCCTTCCTCCTCTGTAGCCTCAGTAATAAAATGGTTCCTAAATGCAAGTGAAGAATAACAGAAGTATAAAGATCCAAGAACCGCAATGGTTTTCATCATGCAGCCATGGTATGGGGTGGTATAGGCAGGTGTGTAATTTTTTTACATTAATGTGAACTAAATGCAGTGCTTCCTTTGTGCATCCAGACAGAAGTGCTGAGCTCTTTTGAACTGGTCCATACCCAAAATTAATTAGTACTTTGCTTTTCACTCTCACTCACCCACATAGCTAAAAAAATAAGCCCTAGGACAGACATTGTTCTCATAGCATTCCACCTGTTTTTCAAATAATAGCAATCTCCTTTTTTCCCTGTGTTTTTCAACCTGAAGAGTCCCAAAGGGATCTCTTCACCCTCCTCTGAAATGAGTCAGTTTAGAGAAAGGGGAAAGTCTTTAAAAATAGAAAGTAGTGCTACAAGTGCTGTGTACTTCCTCATCCCAAACAGAAACCTGAGGTATTATTTAGTGTAATCACTCACTTGCATATCTAAAAAGGGTGGTGCTGATGATACTATTTCCCTTTTCCTGAGTTATAACATAAGCAGTTCAGGAATTTGGGGTTAGAGTTCTGCTTCAGTTATCCCATTTCTGTGGTAGGCCAGGACTCAGTCCTCCAGTTTTTGATTCAAACTAGAGTTTTACTGTAATTACTTTACTCATTTTAGTTATATTGAAAGAACCCAAGCCTTCAACATTTTCCTTTTATCCTCTGGTAGATGGTTTTCCATCTAAATTTTAAGAAAAGCAGTAAAACAGCATGAGAGCATTTTCCTGAGATTAATATTTATTTTTTAAGCATGCCACCTACTGCTTGCAGCACGAAAGCCTTTGGTCAATGTACACAGAGATTGCACAACCAAAAGATTATGCATGGTTTTTTTTATTGCTCTGGTTGTTATGAAAATATTTAAATGTCTGGGTCAAACCTGGGTACATTAAACAGCCATGGGCACTACTAGGATTTTTTTCATCTTCTTGCTACAAAGACAGGAAACGTTTTTGTGGAAAGAGATCTAAGTTACTGTCGTGAAAAGGCACTTCAGACTTCAGTGTGGCTTATTCAGATGATTAATGTGGGCCACATGCATCTGATGTGGCGTGATGTTGATTGATGTTTCTTGTTATCTTTTATCCTCTGATGCAACACTTATTTTCACAGTCTGGATGCAGTGAGTGCCTTCAGAGCATAAGGTTGTAATACTCATTTTCATGGTGTTACATGATGCCTGTCTTTTTAGAAAACTAGCCCTTGCTGACAACAGTAGCCTCCAGTAATATAATAGCCAAAATAATGTAATGAGCTACAGATTCTATCAGAGAGAGAGAATCTGTTCAGAAGAGCAAGCTTGCCTCCCACAGATTTGCTGGATATTGCTTCGTGACTGTGAGCTTGTGAAGATGATGTTGCACAACAGCATCACAACAGGCAGCAAGCACAGTTTCCTTCTTCCTCTTGGTCATACTGCCTGCATAATTCAAAATTCATTGGCTAACTCATCCAAAGCCTTTTTTATTGCCTTTTAAGAAGATACGTAAGTTAAGAAGGTGTTCCTTCACCTATTTCATTTCCCCTGGTAAGTTTTTGTTCAAACAAGCTCAAAGTGTGTTCCAGAAGTTTGACCGAGCTGGGACTGTGTGAAAGTTTTGCCTTCAAGTGTGAGCTCCTTAAGACATTTGTATCTGCCTTTTTTTTCTTTGGTGCAACTTGAAATGACTTTACAAAGTTTTATAGCATTACTATAAGCTGGAAAAAGTTCACACCCATTTGACAGATGAATGAAGTGAAGCACAGAGAGGTTATGTGGCTGTGTTGGAAGCCCTGACTTTGAGCAGACAAGGACATGAGAGAATATGCAGCCCCTGACTGCTACCCTGTCACCAACTCAGGTGCTGTGGTGAGACAACATATTCACAAGCAGAGACATTTTAAGCATTCTGAAAACTATTTTCTTTTTGGTTTATAATTTTATGGTTGCATCAGGTTTAACTCAGATTAGAGATCATTATTACGCTGCAATCAGGCTCACAGGTATAACACAGGGAAAAGTGTTCAGAGTGTTTTCAGCAATGTCTGACACATCAGGGAGGGGGATCACTGCAGGAGGCCTCTGTGAAAATCCTGGCAGGATTGTTGTCCGTCGCAGTTATTTTTCTATGATGAGGAAAAGTCACTTTTTTTTTTAAATTGTTCTTCAGTTTGTGCATGTGCCATGGCTCAAGGGTAGATGGGTCTTGAGTCTCTTTGAGGGTAACAGTATTTACAACTACAGTGTTTACACAGGTCTGGAGAAAAAAAGCCAGTAGAAATACAGAGAACGAGATCTGAATTCAGACCTGCAGATTCAGCTTCTGGAATACAGATTCCAGCCAAATACCTTTGCTTTTCCATTGCTGTTCATTAAGCTTTGCTTTTTCCATTGCCCATGGTCAGCTAGACAAGGAATTAGGGTAATCAGTCATAGTCCAACTGGTACCAGTGAAGCTTAGCTAATTGATAGCAGTCCAGAATCATGCCCTGCATTTCAAGGAAGTTCAGGTTTTGTTGTTTTTTTTGGTTTTTTCTTTATCATTGTTGTTATTGTTGTTACTTATTTGTCTCTCCTTCCTTGGACCATCTATTGGAATGCCTTCCTTTTCCATTTATTTTCCACTCTGCATACCCTCTACAGCATTTTTTAGCCTACAGGATGTTAGCACTTCGCTCCCTTGCTGTTCCCTCTTTCTTAGTCCTCTCTGAGGGAACGTGATCTCAATAACATTGTCTTCCACATCCAGCTGGGAGACTGCAGTTGTTCAAGCAGCTTTGAAACAGAAAACCAATCATTATGAATTGCCATTGTCTTCTTGCTGTCAGCTTGAGGGAAATTCCTTCTTGTTTGTCCGTCTGCTCTCAGCTCCCAGGCTGCTGGGCTGACGCAAGGCTGCAAAAAGCTCCCAGTGCAAAGTCAGGGAAGTGGTGAGTGTAAATCTGCCTCTTCACTTCATACATTCTACTGGTGAATTGATATTCTGGAGGCACAATAGCCTTTTTTTTTTTTTGTGACTATGTCAAATCATAACAATGTAGAAATATTTGCAAGTGGATTTCTGGAATTAACAAGTAAACGGTGAGGGATAGTATCCTGTTCATTTTTATCATTTTACAGTTAGCTTATAATTTCATACGTTGACCTAGACATGAAAAAAATTGACTTATACTTGTTTGATGATCTCTTATGCCTGGCTTACAATGTAAAAGATTACGTATTATGAAATACACTGGGAAATAGCTCAGGCACTGCTTCTTTGCACCGTTCTGCATCCTTTCCAACCTTCCTTCTGATCCAGGGAATTTATTCTGCTGCTTCACCATTAGAGGAAATAAGAAAAACTCAGATGTACCTTAAGCTTTCTGACATAAACATGTATAACTGCTTGATTTGTCAGCTACTGTGCTTTTGGGGGAGACATTAATACTAATGAGTAATGAATAAGAGCTGTTTCCTGGGCACAAATATTTGTTTTTCATTTATGAGGAAGCAGGCTGAGAAACAGTAGAAAAGCTATATGAAGGGTGGAGGGCTATAGCCTATAAGCCAGGTATTATTTGAATTATGATATATTTATAAATATATGTAGAGACTATTGAAATTCCTCTTTTTAAATTGATTCATTAATGAATAGCTTTTTATTGCATACAACATAATATTTATTGTAAATGTTGTATTAAGTTTACTAATTCCTTTAAAACAATGGAACATTCCTTTCTGCAACAATCTGTCCCTCGGGGTACAATACTGAGTCAAATCTAATGGTAAAATATTGAGTCACAGAGAATGAATAGCAAGGTAAACAGTCCTTAACTCTGTGTATTTGGCAGGGTGTGACAAAAAGGCAGATAGAAAACTAGTTTTCAAATAGGAAAGTTTATTAGGACACAAGGACTTGGCGTCAGGCATTATCAGTATTTTCCATGCCAATGCCCAGGATAAAATCTCCCCTTAGGTTCTGATTTCAGTTTGATGCAATGTTTGAAGAGCAAAGACAATTTAGGAATTTTAAATGTGTGGCATGTGCTAATGGATCACTGAAATAAACCAGTTCTTCAGAGCCTCAGCAGCCTCACATTCCTTTGCAGGTAAGGTCACTGTCAACATGCTTAGTGCCCTGCATGTCAGGGTCACAGGTAGTTGACACTGAAAGCAGCTGGAAAAAAAAAAAAACCAAACCAAAAACAAAAAAACCCACAAAAGGCAGCGATCTCTTCCTACAAGTCTGTTACTGTATTTCTTATGGTATAGTTTAATCTTAGAGGGAGGCCATTGATAAAAGGATGCAAAAAGGCAGAGGTAGACTTCACTTAAACTGTGTGTTTGTTGGTGGGTTATTCCCCTTAGTGAATGCAGAGCTCTGCACAGGTGCACATGCACACGCTTCTCCTTAGCTTCAATGAGGGATGCATCTGAAGTAGTTTGAAGCTTCGATGACTCTGGCAAGTTAGTAAATCTCTGTCAGGTTCTCACAGCTTTGCTAATACTGGCACCCAATTTAGACCACAGGTGTGCTACCTCAAGATTAACTTTCAGTAAAGTTTCTTTGGAAGGTACTGGTTTATTCTGCCATTGTATAATGAGAATAAACGTTGTCCGTAGAAAATTCTTATGAAAAATTCATGCCTAAAATGCCCTGAGCATGTACAATTGATAGCTGCACATATTAAGTCTTCACAACTTTCAATCTATCTTTTCTTTTTTCATTTAAATTGCAAAATACTGCTGTGTGTGCTCTGTGATTGGTCAGGTCATTACATATCAATATTGAGCCTTTAAACCTTATTTTAAAAAAATAAAATATATTATTATTTGCTGGTGTCCTCCAGGGAAATAAGAAGATGTAAATGATTTACTGTAACCAACTTGTCCTGCAGGTCCAGCTATGGATTTTAGTCACTGACCTCAAAAACAAAAGCAAAATTGTCCTTGCTCAGTCTACATTGTCTATATCAAGAACTGCCAAACAGGAATCCGAGATTTCCTTTCGGTGGTCAAAAAGTCATAAAAATGCTTGCAGATATTTACCTATATTATGCTATACTAATGTTTTACTAACCACACAAGTCTAAACTTCTGAAGGCTGAACAGAATCTGTACCATGCAATCTCATTCCTCAGAATCAGTACTGAGCAAGTAAATTTATTGTACTCAGACTAATTTCCAGGCTATTCAGTCAAGAGGAATTCTATGTGCTGGTTTTCTTCCAAGTGAAAATGCTTGTCCTTTTGATTCCCCCTCAGTGTGCCTTTTCTTTGGTGGCTATCTCAGCCTTTAAGAGCATTCATAGGTGGACCACTCTATCTCATATATTATTTCCACACAAGAAACTTGGAAAACTGATCACAAGAATCCCTCTCACTTATCACATCTATCCTACAAAAATGCTGCCACTGCCCTACCCTTCTTACTTCCTCTTTAGGTCTGATTTGGAGGAGCTAGGGACAGTATTTTGAGAGAGCAGCCATGCTTGAGTAGCTACAATATCTTGACCTTGCTTTTTCTTTTTTCCTTATGGTCTAAAATGTTAACTCCTACCAATATGTAACAATTATTGTTTGATTTCCCCCTCCCTCCAAAAAAAAAAAGTTTTCATTATACTTGGTTTAGCTGTTCTTTGGAAGTTTCACCTTTCACGTCGTCAACTATTTTTATATCTATTATTGAATATAAATATAAAACACATTCTGTAGCAGCTCCTTTTTACCTGTTTATATCTCTGTGTCTTTAAGATCATTAGAAAGGTACTGCTTCTGCCTGCCTCTCTGTACAGCAACTAGTGCAGAAGATACTGATTTTGGTTGGTCTTTTTTAGTAGAATATAACAGTGATGGTAGTAGCTCCAATCTTAACAAAATTTCTTCATATGTAAAAATAATACTATCTAGAGTATTCCTATATGAGGAAATACCTCATGGTCCTTTCTGACTCCAAACTGTAGAAATTTATGAACATTTCCCTACCCTTCTCTCTGTGATAATGCTTGCTTTGATGGTGCTTTGTTTTAATATGATAGTAGTTCATCTGTGTTTTTCTCTCTCTCTCTCTGCCACATGTTCTCACTTTTCCTTGTATTTTCCAGATCAAGGAACCGTGCAAAAAGTTGTTGTCCTACCCACCAACTTCTCTGCAAGTGGAGAACTCATTTTAGAAGAGCTGGAGGTTTTTCAGGTTTGGCTTGCTCCTACTTTTATTCTTCCAATGTGTATGTTCACACAAACACTTTGTTCTAAGAGGCTTTGGCAAGGGCAATTGAGACTTGATAAAAGATCAAGTAAATGTGCATACTGCCAGCTTGATACCCACATAAAGAGGAATGTAAAGTATCCACTGTTATGAACCCTATAGCTAGCTTAAGTCCATTTTTCTCCCTATATTTTTTGTTAAGGGTTTTGTCATGGTCTTTTCTCTTTCATTGAGGGGATACAAAACGGAAAATTTAAGCTTTTAATCTAGACAAACAGTATTAACAGTGTCTTTAAGAAAAGGAATACACTCTGTGTGTTAACCCTCATAAAGACAAAATTAGTCTTCCTAGGCCATTTTTGCAGACTGCCCTTTAAAAAAGATATATGTGAGTAACATTGTCTGCAGAGTACTCTTCACCCAAGTATTAATAATTCAATTTACTGAAAGGTATATTAATACAGCAAGCAGATAGGTAGACAGAGGAAACCTGACCCAAAACTTAGTTTATGAACTTCTGTGCACAAACTTTTTTTCCTGAATCCTCAATATTATATCATAACCTCCGTTGTTGCAGTCTGTGCAGGTATCACAGCAGTATTTTGATGAGTCTCTCCAGGAGAGGAGGAATGAGATCACTGTCTGTGTGCTAATAAATATTGAGTAAGGAAAGCACCGATTCCTTTCCAGAGTATAAGCAAGGAAAGGAGAATGCGGCATCAGATCCAATGTTGCATTTGACCTTGAGTCTTCAGACAGTTCATGAAATACTACAGCAGCTCTAAACTGCTCCAAACCTTTGCCAGTTCACATGATTAACAACCAGTTTTCCTAGTCCTGGCCTCCTTGCTCTGCTTGTAATCCGCTACAGTTAATCCTGGACTACAGTCGGGTTTCCTTTGTAACTGAGGAAATGCTAAATCTTAAAAAACTGCTGAATATTTTAATTGCTATCAGTTTTATAATTATTTCAGATGAGAATAATTAATTGCTTCACTTGCTTAAGGCAATGAATGTGACAATTCCTTTTCCAACTCTTTAACATTTTATTTGGACGGAGACAATAATAGACTGTGGTGATGACACACAGTAGTATACAGCACTGCCTTGAGTAAATGAACATTAAGTAACATATATGCCATTTTTAATATTCCATTCATTGATAATCTGAAAGTATATGTTGGATAGTGCCCATACTGTATGCACTGTAGATGATGTGTAGGAGAAATATGGCATACTCTCATCTGGATCATGTGGTAAATATCCATGAGCTATTGTATGATTATTCTTTATCATTATTGCCAAAGAAAAAGCATTGCTTCATATTACAAACTGAGAGTAATGGCTTCAAAACACGTCTCCTATACTGGTGAGGTAGCACAGATGGAGGTTGATTAGAAGTGTAAAAATCTTTTTGATGCACATGAGTAATAATAATGCAGCTGAGTTTAACTAATACATTGTGAGACATTGCTTGTATTTATGTCATTTGTTTAGCTATGAAAATAGCAAAAAATTAGTAGGAGTGATGCCTTTCCAAACTATGAAAAGTTATAGTTTTCTTAGATATGACTTAGGTTTTTTCAAATTTTAAATTTTCATGTTAGACAGGATTAACAAGAGTTCTTGTAAATGCTGTTTGGAATTTTGTCTTTCAGAGTAATTCTCCTATAACAACAATGAAGATTTCATCTAAAAAGGTAAAGAAAAGTGGAATGCTTACTTAGTGATTATTAATTGATAAATAAACGACATAAAGATGTTAGAATACCAATTCTTGTGCAGCATACTAAATTCAGGCATGATATTTTTTTATAAAGAGTATGGAGAAAACATGACTGAAGTTTGTATGAGTTGTTTATATGCCCCAGAACCACTAATATGAAACCATTTCTTTTTGTTATGTAAAGCAAATGTTCCTCAATATATTATAAAACTACTAGCACATAAACATTATTCACTAAATTTAATTCAGTGTAAATTTTTAGGTTTTTGACAAAAAGATCAAGAGAGTTTCAAGGTTTCTGTTCAACATTAATTCATATTTTAACAAAAATTGATTGATTGTTTCTTAGTAAAAAAAAAAAAAAAAGTAATTTTGTCTCTGATTTTGGTGATGGCCTATTTACTTTGAACTTCTTTTGCAAAAGCTCTCATTTATTATAAAAGTTCTGTTGGCTTATTTTTTTCCAGGTATATAAAGCTATCAGAATCTGACCCTAAGCCTCAACATAATCTCTAGCTTTTATGTCTTGGAAATTTTTGCACTGGAGATTCCAAGGAGGAACTCTGCATAATATTTATTGTAGTGATTTTATGCAGCGAAAATACATAGTTCAAAGGCTTGAGCCAATAATCCTTACTGAGTAAGAACCAAGTTCTCAAATCTGACCAACATTAACTCAGCCTGTCTGCCACAGAACAGAACAATGACACTCAATGTCCAAAAACCATTAACATTTCCCAGTCTTTCTAAGTATATTCTAACAGGAAGGTGGAAATATTATAGGCCTGTTCACCTGGGAGATTACTGTTTATCTTGGCATTTTATATATATTAGTAGTTCCCCTCTTGGCCTTGAGTTAATTCCAAAATTAATTGGAAGGCTTTTAGGTGTCTTGGGTGAAACTCCTCCACATCTCAAAGAAATCTTTACGTTTCCTTCTACAGCAACAGTTGTATGTGAGCTCAGATGAAGGGGTCACCCAGGTGTCCTTGCATCGCTGCCACATCTATGGGACTGCCTGTGCTGACTGCTGCCTGGCCCGAGACCCGTACTGTGCCTGGGATGGCAACTCCTGCTCCAGGTTTTATCCCACAGGGAAAAGGTGAGCAGCACATAGCAGCCAAGTGAAGTCTGCAAGGAAAGAAGGCTTTTGTGCTGCTATGCAGCCTGGGGGGTTGTAATGCAGTCCAGAAGTTGGATGTCATTCCTTTCAGGAGCATGCTCAGACAATATCTCTGCACCTATTGTGCTTGGCATTGCTTATAGGAGTGTATGCTGCAAGAGTGTATGATAAAGACCTTGCCTTTTCATATTTAAAGTAACAGACTGGAAAAAATATTCCTAATCATAAATATTAACCCTTCTAGCTCATGCACACAAAATTATTGAAGCATTTGTTCCCTTTGCTTAAATTCTGTTGCTCACTATGGGTGTAGTTATGATAGCAAAATATCTCTTGGGCTCTCTGAGAAATAAAGTGTCTTTTTTTTTTTTTTTTTTTTTTTTTCCTCGTTTGCTTCTAAATAAGAACTGTTTCCTGGGAAATTTTAGGCAAATGTGATTTCCATGTAATGCCTGAAGATTTGGAGTTTTTGACATAAGATTTATTAAAGCAGGCAGTGAAAGCAATTTCTTTTTAATTTACAGCAGAGCTAATAGTCCTTCTCATAATTCTTATGCAAAACGGGAGCCTCTTTCCTCCTCCCAAGGGCAATATTTAATAGCAGGGAGCTGCAGGGAGCTCTTGGATTACTAAAATTTCACTTTATAAAAAACAAAGCCACAGAATACACAATGAGGTATTACTGCAGAGGAGACAAAGGTGTGTGTCAATGCTTTACCCACTCTGTGCCACTGTGCTTACTGCCTGCATCTGAGCTGCAGATGCAGAAGACCAGAGACAATTACTGGGCATCACTTCTTTACCTAAATGGAGGGACACAGTAGACAAAAACAGGCAAAGCTTGGCTCTGCTCCAGTGATGACAATGTCATACCCTGGGACTAAAGACAATTTTAGTAATTGCAAAGTTGTGTTGACTCATTCCTTATTTGAGATGAAAAAGTAAAAGCCAATCTGGCCATGTATCAGCTGAAAGAACCTGGAGCTTTTACTGCTTTCACTCACTATATTCAGCCTCCAGTTTGCAGAGTGTTTTCTTACATGGAACAAAGGCCGAAAATGGGAATGAAGGAAAGGAAAAAAAAGCAAAATCACCAAGTCTCAGACCACCTAACGCCTACACTAACATAGCTGCAGAAAGGTATAATGAGCAGCCAAATATACCCATATAGACAGTTTCCAGTGGATTCCTTGCCATCCCTGTTATATATACCCAGGGTTATTTCCACTGGGGATTGCTTTCACACTGACATTTTGTTTGCAATTTGCTTTTTATATCACATCAAAACAAACACCTAAAAGTGTATGGAACAAAAAAACAACTGTTTTTTATATGTAAAGGAAATGACTTGTCACTTTATCTGACAAGAGAGATTAAGGAGAATTTGGTAATTAGAACCAAATCCCATAGTCTAGACAGTAGTATCTGCTGGACACATTTCTTACTTGCTTCTTTTGACACCTCTGTCTCTTATGGATTACTTGGATTCCTCATCCAGCATTGATTTACCTCAAAACACTCGACAGTACTATCTTTATTTTCTAAACACCATTCTTAACCATTTTTTTGTAAATATCACACTGGAAGTTTATGTTCTTGGAATTGCTTAATGCAAGTGGCATTCCGTTTTTGACAGTGAGGAGCAGCTCACGGTAGCACAGGAATCCTGAAATTCACTCAGAAATTTTCCCGTATCTCCTTTGACTCACATAAATGGTTCACAAAGGTTAAGATCCCAAGGCGTAAGGTGAAATTTTTTTGATGGTAAACATCAAAAATGTACTTGGAATGTAAAAAATTACTCCTTTGAAATACCACCTTTCAAATGTTTCCTTTTAAAACAATGCAGTGAAGGATCAGGTGACATGGGATTGTAAACACTGTCTTTGGGTGTTTGTGCAGTATCTGGTATGATGTGGCCACAGAGGCATCACCCTTCACTCAGTAGTCCTGGAGCTACAGGGGCTTTTTATCCACAAATCAGTGGTGCATAGTTCAGAATACAGCTCACAATATCCCAGCAGCATCCATTTGCTACAGTCTATGAAAAATATTTTTTTTTAATAAATATTGAACTAACTTTAAAAAATATACAGGAAAAAAAACATAATGTATCTTAAGAAAAAAAAATTAAGGTAGCAGTTTTTCATGCACTGGATGCTGTGATCCATGACCTTCTAGCTGAGGAGGTCTGAAACGCCATTGTTTCCATTACTAGTAAGCTCCCTGGCTAGTTGGCCACAGAACTGTGATTTTGCATCTGTCATCCAAATAATATAGCACAGTGTAATTTAGAAGTATTCTTTGGTTTGTGAGTTTAAGTATGCTTTGGAAATAGTCACATACAAGTAGAAGACAGGACTGAATCTTAGCTCTCCTCCATTCTGGATGAGTACTGCAGTCACTCTGCTACCAAGGTAGCTACAGGCAGCAAAAATAAAGTCTGTTGAATTCAAGGGGTTCTGGCTTTGAATGCTAGGTCTTGCAACAGTGAACATATGTCTGATTTTTGCATCACCTCTAGCCCTTCCATCTCTATGCCTGCACTGCAAAACCACCTGCCATCCTGGCCTGTATCAGGAACAGTATGGCCAGCAGGTCCAAGGAAGTGATTCTGCCCCTGTACTCAGCCCTGGTGAGGCCACACCTCGAGTCCTGTGTCCAGTTCTGGGCCCCTCAGTTCAGGAAGGAGATTGAGGTCCTGGAGCTGGTCCAGAGAAGAGCAAGGAGGCTGTGAAGGGACCCCAGCACAAGTCCTATGGGGAATGGCTGAGGAAGCTGAGGGTGTTCAGCCTGGAGAAGAGGAGGCTCAGGGGAGACCTCATCACTCTCTACAACTCCCTGAAAGGAGGCTGGAGCCAGGTCGGGGTTGGTCTCTTTTCCCAGGCAACTTTCAACAAGACAAGAGGGCATGGACTTAAGTTGTACCAGGGGAAGTTTAGGTTGGATATTAGAAAGAATTTCTTTACAGAGAGAGTGATCAGGCATTGGAATGGGCTGCCCAGGGAAGTAGTGGATTCTCCGTCCCTGGAGATATTTAAAAAGAGACTGGATGTGGCACTCAGTGCCATGGTCTGGTAACCACAGTGGTAGTGGTCATGGGTTGGACTTGATGATCTCTGAGGTCCCTTCCAATCCAGCTGATTCTATGATTCTATGATTCTACTGTACCTAATAAAAGTACAACCATTTTATAAACTTCAGCAATCACATTACTCACTTAAACATCATCTTCATTCTAGGAAGCCTGCCAAGAGTAAAGCACACCCAGTAGGTCATGAACTATTCCCAACAGTTGATCTAGTAAAAACAAAAAAAAAAACAAACCCACAAATAAAAATATGTTTCTTTGCAGTGTAGCTATCTTGGAGTAACAGTTTGTTTTCACAAAATATTTCAGGAGGAGTCGTCGGCAAGACGTGAGGCATGGAAACCCTCTGACTCAGTGCCGAGGTTTCAACCTGAAAGGTACTGGAATTTAGAGATCCTCATGCTATATAAAGAATGCATGACTTTCCTTTATGTGTTTCATCATAACTCACATTATATGTGTGATTTACTGTTAGAGCATAGCTATTTTCTGAGTATGAGTTTTGTTTCGATTTGAATTTAAACTTTCTTCCTTGCAATTACATGAAACTTGCACATATACCATAAAAGGAAGAAGCATAAAATACATAGTTCACATACATAAAATAACAGGTTGTTGACTAAAACCAGGTATGGTTAATTTGAGGGCTATTCTACTTCTAAATCTATTCAGTCTTTATTAATTCCTCTTCATATATTTGAGCCTTGGACCTCAGAATAATTTTGTGTACTTCAGATCATATTGTCTTTTGGAGGACATCTTTCAGAAAAGAGCACATGTTCAATCTGTCTTTCGAGGTGCTCAGCCTGCCCTTCTTTTTGTCCCTCTATATGGGAAAATAAACCATTCTAAATCTCTTTATGAAGCCTTTATTACCAGATGTGCAACTGTTTCATCAGCCTCATATGGTGCAGGTAGACAGTGGAGCCAGTGCTCTTCCCTCCTAGCTACAACTTTGTCCAGACTGAGGGACACCAGTGAAATATTTTCAGTCATAGTAAGAGTAGGAGCATGCATAAAAGCAGAGTTACCCTCTTCAACCCCATGCAATTCTGAGCTAGGCTGTGTCAATGTACACCATCAAACAAGGGACACAGGTCAGAGGTGTCTTCTATCATCTCTGAGCTCTCATTTTGAAGTTCATTCTCATATGTACCGCCTGGAGAGCAAATAATAGAGTGGACTGTAAATTTTTGTGAATGTTTTTAGTAAAAGCCCAATACTTTACTAGTTACATGTGAAATGTTCAGTTAACGATAATTCCACTGAAATGGTCACTCCTGGGTCTCGGAAGACTCATCTGGGTCAAAACAAACCACAAGTGTAAGCTGGGTGTAGATCACTCAGCCCAAATGTGGCTAATCCTGTTCCAGCTACAGTGCCAGAGGGTCTTTCCCCATGATTCAGTATTAGGTCCTGAACCTGAATAGCTGGAACAGGTAATTGCAAAAGATGACCCCACCATGAGAGTATGCACCTGAGCTCTGAGAGATCCACATTAAAGCTTAGGCTCTGAATCACAAAGTAACTTGATCTGTGAGTCCTACCTCACAGGCATGTGCTGTGACCACTGACCATTGTCTGTCCCAAGGGTGGGTGTCTCCTCTTTTGATGTGGAAAATGTGAGAATGTCAGCTGTCTGCCTTTGGGCTGAGGGGAAACAAATACTTACGTCTTAACAGTCTTGTGAAGCAGGTTTCTTTTTTTCCAAACTTTTTTTTTTTTTTTTTTTAGAACTACATTTATAGGTTTATGTGTTTTAGGCACTTTAAAGGGTGACATCATTGGGATATAGCATTTCCCCACAAAAAAACCAAAAAACAAAAAACAAAAACAAACCCACCCCCCCACCCCCCCAAAAAAAAAACAAACTAAACCAAAAACAGAAACAGTAACTTTAGACTCTTTCAAAATTTAACAAAACTACTGTGTTTAGTGAAAAACATGAAAGCTATATAAAAGACAAAAGAAAAAAGATTTCCAAGTTTGTAGGGAACCATAATCTTGAAAAAAGTCTTTAAACATGAATAGGTTGCATGCCTAAGATGAACTGAATAGACTCAACATTTTTGGTACATTGCAATTTTTAAATAGGTCAAGACTTAGGAGGTTTCTATGATTGTTTTTTGAATTCTCTGTTTGAAATTGTTATGCTGTGTTAGCCATTAGAGAAATGCATTTATATTCTCTCAATGCTTTTCTTAGCATGTGTAATAGCATTATGGGTAGGGTAAGAAGTTAGATACATATTGATCAATCAAAGAGATAAAAATGCAATAGCACACCTAGCTCCAGTGTACATAAACGTAAAAATGTGTGACAGCTCTGATTCTCACTGTTCCACAGCTACTGATAGGTCAGCCCACAGATAAGCTCTCTCATGCCTTTTGGTCTTTAAATGCAAAATATTTCCATGTTTATTGTCCTGAAAGTCACAATTGATTTTTGTACAACCTTATAAATGTGCTAGAAAATTTTGAAGGACTGGAACCATGCAGAGTTGGTTTCCTTTAGTAGAATATATTCCAGTTTTGCATATCAGTTGGTGAAAGAGGCTGAAAAGAACAGCAGATAAAGTAGAGTCTGAGGAAAACCAGTCTTAGGACTGTGTAAAAACAGCATCTGATTTTAGACATGTCTACGTCTAGGTGTTTGCATTTCTGTATCATAGAATCAATCATAGGATTGTTTATGTTGGAAAAGATCCTTAAGATTACCAAGTCCAACTGTTAACCCAACACTGCCAAGTCCACCACTAAACCATGTCCCTAAGCAACACATCTTCTAAATATCTCCAGGGATGGTGACTCAAATACTTCCCTGGGCAGCCTGTGCCAGTGCCTGACAACCCTTTCAATGAAGAAATTTTTCCTAATATCCAGTCTAAACCTCCTCTGGTGAAACTATCCATTTCTCCTTAAATATATACATACACACATACAGTATTTTATGTATGATGAAAGCTTTTAAATCTTGAAGTGTGCAGTTTTCAGGACAAATATTATGACTTGGGCCAAGCAATGAGCATCTCAGGTTCATATCTGTAACTGCCAGTTGTTCTACTCTCAAGACTATAAAGGTGCACAACAAGTTTAAGCGATGACACGCTCAGCACTTGCCCAGGTGTTTCTGGAGTGCTGTAAATCTGTCCTGCTCTCTGTTGCTGGGCTGCCTACGAACTCATTGCCTCTCAGCTGTGGAGCCAAGTCCCGTCCTTGCTGACTGCGAGGAGCAAAAGAGCCCTCTTGAGGGTGTGCTGCGGTTATTTTGGGTCAGATAACCATACCAACCCAACTCGTAAACTGAAGAGTGAAGAAATATATTCAGTTCTTCATTCTCGTTTGGATAATGCTGGGCAGGAGTTCTTGTAGTAGTAGGGAATGAGGTAATCTCAGAGAGCAATATCCCTGAACTCAGTTATCCCCTCAGCACCTGCCGGTGTATGGTGCTCTGCTTTCTTAGAACAGACCATGCTAGATTTAAAACACCAGAACTGAATGTGCTTCTTCACGTTTACTTCTTATTATTGGCCAATATCAGGATCAGACATACTGCATTTTACCTGTATTGCAAACGTTTTACCTGTATTGCAGTTCCTTGCTGTCTGTATCAAATCACCATTCACACAGTAGCCTGACCTGCTTTCTTTTTCTTTCTAGCATACAGAAATGCTGCAGAAATAGTTCAGTATGGAGTGAAAAACAACACCACCTTTCTTGAATGCACACCCAAATCTCCTCAGGCTTCCATTAAATGGCTGCTACAGAAAGACAATGACAGAAGGAAAGAGGTGAGTGATGTGATCAGTAGCTCTTGAAGGGACTTCAGTCAGGATCTTACCCACCCCTTGGACTAAGGCAAGGGAGCATGTGTGTTTTCATCAGTCTGGCCACAGAGAAGCTGGAGAACTTGTGTAGATGAGGGACAGTGACCAGCACCAGACTCTTCAGTATAGCTGAGACTTGACTTCTCAGCCCCAGTGATTTCTGTCAAACCAGAACAGCTATAAGAAAATTCCAGTCAGCCCCTAAAATCAGACAACGAGTTAATGAATTCCTCCTTCACACTTTACTAATTGCAAACTGAAGATTTGAAGCACTTATTGATCTGAGGAAATAATCATAAAATCAATAACCTGTATAAAGTTTGGGAAGAAGTCAGCAGGCAGTAGCTCTTCTGAGTTATTGAGCAGATAAAGGCAAAAATGGAAAACATGTGCAAGGTTTCTTTAGCAAGAAACTAGTCTAGGCTAAGAACATCTATTGACAAAAGCATTTCCCCAACGTGGTGCAATCACATTTTCCATTACTGCACTCTCTAAGGCTCTCATGTTTCAGCCCTGTAATACAGAGCATGATTGTTTATGGGGAATGTGCTTTCCTTAAGTAATATAAAAAGGGGAAAAAATCCATTTCAAATCCAAAGCAGTTACTATATAAATAAAAAGGAACATCTTTTGAAAGGAAATAGTAAATAATATGGTGCCTGTTGATAGATTACAAATACTAAAAAACATTATTTTAATATTCAGCCATTTTCCAAAATCAGAGAAGACTTACGAGCCTTTTACTGAGTTTTTCAATCTGTTTTTCTCATGTACACTTCAAAGACTCAAGCCATGCCCTGGCAACCTAGTTGCAATTTTTTAACCCTTTGCTTCATCAGAAACCTTACATTTTTTTCCTTAAGTTCAAAAATCATATTTGAATCAATGCAGTTTTAAATAATAACAAACAAACAAAAGCAATCAAAGGGTTAATTAAATTTCCAGCTCTCAGATTTCTGCAAATATCTACAAAAGTTTACAATAACAGAATAGCATAATAAATAACTGAATTTCCAAGAGAATCAGGTATAATGCACAGGGTACTTGCATTCTTGCACAGTGAGTTAAATTAGTGATTTGTACTGAACATACACTGACATACAGAGTCATTTAGAATCTGATTATAATTCAACAAGTTGTGGTAACTTCCTTCCTTCAGATGCTGTAGACATCTGGGACTTTCCTGAAGTCAGAAAAAGAACAGGAGAGTAGAAAAATTGCCCTTAGATTCCAATGACCCAAGTCCCATCTGAGGGTGGCACTGAATTTTTTCTTACCAGGCTATAAATTCTGCAGTGCAAATAGTTTTCTTCAGAAATTAGGCCCAGGAACCTGCTCAAAGTCAAAACATTCAACTAGAAGCCACCTTTTGTTTAATAACAGATCAACTCCCAATTCTTCACCTTTCTTTCAGTGAGTTTCAGCAGCAATGTCTGATGCTGGAAGACACATTTTCAGGGGTGTAAACCTGGCAAATAAAAGTTCATTTCCTAAGCTCTACTATGTGAACATTATGAAAAGAACTTATTTTGTGCAGTCTCCTGATTTGCGTCTTTCCCTTCATCAGAATCAAATTTATTTTGACACCACGTGTAAAAATATTGAAGTAATTTTCTTTAGCAACACTTGCCTACGTTGAGATAAGTTCTCTGCTACCACTAACAGTAATAGAAGCAAAATATGGTACCTTTACTCTGTAAGAGATAAAGAGGTGTTTGAAGTGAGACTTACCAGAAGGTCAACTGCTATGTTGTTCCACACATTCTCTAAAAAGTTGCTTCTGCCTTTTTTGCTATTTAGGTCAAACTGAATGAGAGGATCATAGCTACTGAGCAAGGACTCCTCATTCGCTCTGTCCAAGACAGTGACCGGGGGCTTTACCACTGCATTGCAACAGAGAACAACTTCAAGCAGACCTTAGCAAAGATCAATTTCAAAGTGTTGGATTCAGAGATGGTGGCCGTCATGACCGACAAGTGGTCCCCTTGGACCTGGGCCAGCTCAGTCCGAGCACTGCAGTTCCACCCCAAGGACTTTGTGGGAGCTTTCAGCCACTCAGAAATGCAGATGATTAACCAGTACTGTAAAGACAGTAGACAGCAGGGGCAGCAAAGGGAAGAATCCCAGAAGATGAGAGGGGACTACAGCAAACTAAAAGCCCTGATAAATAGCAGGAAAAGTAGAAATAGAAGGAATCAATTACCTGGTTCTTAATTTTATTTTATAGTAATAGATCTTGTCCTCACTGTAGGGGGCTTATATTTGTCTATTGAGAACAAATTTCAGCAAATCTGATTTTTAAAAAAAATAAAAATACAACAAGCCTCAGAAAAGATCCTTCTCACAGTAAAATGCAGCGTAACTTAACTAAAGAAGATAATTCAGAGCATTTTCTTTCCTAGATGCTTACTGACACTATTTTAGGCTCTGTCCTAGAGGCAGAACTGGGTATTCATCTTGAACCAGATTCACCTTTGACATCTCAGTATTTAATTACAGTTCAATAGAAAATTTTACAAAACGGATGCATTTTCTTGCAACTATGGTACTGTACCAAGCAGACTAGTGAAAGAATCTGACTTAAGATGCATGCTCAAAGTGGGATGGTACTAAGATTTCCTTGCAGTGCAGAACTTGAGTTTTCTTTCTATTTACTGTTCTGTATTTGGTTTACAGCTTTCACTGCTTGTTCAACTCATGTGAATGCATGCTGATAGGGAGCAAGAAAAGTATAGTAGAAATGTTCCATTTGTTAAGTAATCCTAAAGAGGTCAAAGGAAGGAACAAGTAGAAGAGAAACACAAAAAAATAATTACACATTATCAGAAGAAACACTGATTACTGTGCATAGTATGAGTTGTAATAAATTAATGAGTTCTGGAATGTAACTTTAAATATCTCTGCACATACTGGTTTTTATTAAAAAACCAGTCCTATAACACTATATAGCTTTATAAGCAGCACAAAACTTACATGAGAATGTTCCATATACATACAATTTTTCAAAACACCTAAGTGACATAGGTATTTTGGATACTTTTCAAAAAATTACACTCCAGTGGATATACTTTATACACAGAAACAAAAAAAATATAGACTCTGTTTAATCTGTTCCATGATTAAATTGGAGCTGGTCTGCGGTGTGAAAACAAGTCATGAGTGTCTTTGAAAATTTTCAAAGCATTATTTTTTCAACTATTTTCTCAAAAATGCAAATATTCTAACTAGAATTTTTAAATTAAACCATTTCCAGTTTTTAGACTTTGTACCCTTTTTCTTTTCAATTTTCATGATTTCCTCCCATTTCCGTTTTCTGCTGAAAAGACGATCAAGAAAAGAAAAGGAAAAAAAAAAAAGAATGAAGGAAAAATAAAAGTGAAAAATGGGTTAGGATCAAAAACCAAAAAGTGTAACAACTTGAGAGGCATGTTTAAACAGAAATATTTTTGTTTAAGAAGCAGCAGGTCTAAGGAAGTATATGATTAGTTGAAAATTGGGTAAATGTGCATTAAGTCATCCTGGGATAAACTATCTTTTTTTTTTTTTTTTTTTTTTTTTTTGGAAACACTAGTGCCAAAAACAAAGGACAAATCTGCCTCATTTTGCTATGTAAGAGTGTTCTGGAAGTGGATGATCCTGCTCAAAAGAGATAGAAAACAAGGATTTAAAATGTATGAATATCTTTAAAAAATTGTAGTATATAATGTGACATTTTATGATAATATACAAAAATATTAACTAATGGTCAGCTTAAAACTGAGCTATATTTAGATTAAAAAAAAAAAAAAAGTAAATTTCTCAGAAAAAGAAAAAAAGAGTAAAAATTATTTCTGATTCCAGAGAAGGTAAGAAAAAATATTTTTTAAAAGATGTTAGTTCCAGCCAGTAACAGATGAATACTGTATTTTAAAACACTGTTTAAAACATTTAAACATTGTAATGGGTCTTTGTTGAAACCATTTGGGCATTATTTTGATTCTGCTTCTATTAGAATACTCTGGGAGTATCTCTACAGGGTACAGGAGAACACCTCTGGGACTGTGTCAGTGTGAATTAAGATCTAGTGCAGTGTTGGTAGCTCTGATATTTACCTGATGTCAGTTAAATGTGTCACCTTATCACCACCTGATGCAGAATATCTGGGAAATGGGCCATGATTGATTAAATCACTTTAAACACTCTCTAAGTCCCTTTCTTGCTAATGGAAGCTTTCTGAATTTAATTTCTGTGCTTACTGCTTGCTTCAGAGCAATGGGGGCAATGGCAGTCTGCTCATATATTGCAATCTAGCAAAGTGCTTCCCTTAAGTAAGGCCTGAATGCTTATTTTTGAAATATGTAGCCACTGGTATCTAGGATTCTTATGGAAGCCATTGGGAAACTTGGAAAGCGTTGGGAATCTTTCTGTTTGATTTCAATGAGCTTGGATTTGGCCCCAAGAGCTGTCAAAGTGGACTATCGGGAATAAAAGAGCAAAAAAAAAAAAAAAAACACATTTGTCTGGTTTTCTCCAGCTGACTTTCAGTGCAGCAAACTACTTTTTTTTCATTTTTCTTCCTTTTTTTCTTTTTTTTCTAATCTGTGGGTGACTGGCTTCTCAAGTGTGTAAGTGACAAACCAAAAATTGAATGCCACAAGACAGAACTACCTCCTGGAGTGACATTAGTGCAGATACTCTGTGTGCTGCCATACTCCTCCTATTTCCCCAGCGGATTCACTGCAGAGTTAGTGTGATATTAATGTCTATTGTGAGGATCATAATTGCTTCCAGATGGAATATAGTGATTAATAGGTATTTAAGGGTACAATTTACCCTGTAAGTGGTTAGGTACAGTGATATTTCAATAGGGCCCCATTAGGCCTCAGAAATTATAGTTACACTGTTTTCTAATAGAATATTGGCAATAAGGGATTCCGTTAAAACAACCAGCATAGCTCAGAATTTGATATGATTATAAAATAATATTTTTAAAGCTTCTTCATACACCATTATTATGGTATGACTGTTTAAGGGATTATACTTAAACTAACATTTTTCCTGCTGCATGAAAACTTCAGCACATATATAAAAGAGACTTCTGTCAGTGCATAACTGGTCCAAGCTTCCATGCTTTAGTTTCCTTCCCCTGTGTATACAGTTATCAGGAGCCAGATGCTCAGCTGATATAAACTAATGTAACTTCCTTGCTGTCCACTGAGCTGCTGGGGTTTATACCAGCTGAGGGTTTGGTCCTAAATGTACAGAATAGACAAACTGCAATTTTTATTTGTTTAAAGTAGCCCCTCTACTGTAGGTGACACCAAAACTTAAGACTGTAATATTGTTTGTGCTATTTAATACTTCCTATTTTCAGGATTACTAAATAATGTATATAATTTTATTCTTTAAAAAATACAAAAGCAAAATGACTTCTAGGCATAGCTTCACCAAATGTAAAGATATGTTCTCTGCTAAGAACTTCACCATGTAGTGGGTTTTTTTGGCTATTTTTATTTTGTGTAGTTTGTAAAGTTTGCTGAAATCTTGACCTAACAATGTGTTCTTTGCAATTGTTGTTACTGTAGATATGTGTGTTTTATTAAGAAAATCTTGTTTTTAAAAGTGTAGGTATGTGTATAAGTTCCTAGCATGATGAAACTGTCATTACAGTGAATATGCATTATATAGTGTATAAGAAAGAACAAAACGTAGTTTAACGTAGTATTATTTAATTGAGTATCTAAAATATTATTTGCCTGAAAAAATAAAGTGTGTTGCAACAACTTACAAATTTATTATTTTCCTCTTTATGTGCTTTAAAAACAAGAAGCTTAATTTTTTTCTATAAAGCAATTCCATAGACTATCTTAAACAAGTATAGAAAAATACTTGAAGCACTGGGTGTTGCAGCTGATCAGTTTTGAACCCCTGCTCTGGTCACAGAGATTTCCAGAAATTTTTGAGGAGTCATATACTAATTATTTCAGAAAATATCCCACATAAATACGATGTGTATAAGCAGCTTAGCCTTTATTCATTCATTATTAAAAAAAAAAAAAAAAAAAAAAAAAAAAAAAGCAAACAACCACAAAGAACCTCCAAACAAATAAAAAACCGAGTGCATTTTGTGAATCCTGCTGATAAAACAAATTGTGTTGCTCAGCTTTTTCTTTCAGCTGGGACTGAAGGCACGCTCCAAGCAGTTCAGCAGGGATGGGCTGGTGAAGCTCTGCCTCAGGGAGTCTCTCCCATATCCTAGCTTATCCTTGGAGTGAAATAACCAACACCTACAGTGTGCTCCTTTTTCCTATATCTGTCATCCAAACATTGTTATTACTGCTCTTATTGTCTGTTTTTCCAAATGGGTTTTAGAAGACAGCACAGTGCCTCCTCAGTTCTTTGGGTTAATAATTAAAAATTAAATGCCACAAATACTGATCTTCACAACAAGGTTCTGGATTGTTAAACCCAGATTTCAATTTCCCTAATAGATAGGTTTCTGGAAAATTTTATGAGGTGTGAGCGGACAAGATTATCTTATTACAGGATTTCCTTACTTGCTGGTTCCTAGTTGTGCTGACACTGGATAGTTACCTGCTCAGCACTCAGGCCAATTTGGGTCAGAAGCTGAGGTTTCAAGCACTCCCACATCCTGTTAGAAATATTTGGGTTAGGCTCCAAGAAAACTGATTATTTAGAGGGTTTTACACACTGATAAAATTTTCCTAGATCTTATCCTTTTGTATCCTGTATCTTTTGTTTGACAACTTCTCAGTTGTCTTTTTCAGATCTTACCCCCTTTCTCTTTTCTCCCTCCTGCAGGATTACATGTTTCAATGCTTATTGCTTTGGTACCTTAGCTTTTTTAGTGGCAAAACAAGACAAGGACTTGTCAGGACATGAGGTGCGAGATCTTCAAAGACCTAAGCTTTCATTCCATTGTCTTTCAAATATCTGTAGGAATTCTGTCTTATTTTTTCCATCTGGGAGCTACTGTTTTTTCTGAAGTCTCTCTTCTGGCAACAGTACCTTTCTAAGATCTCTCTTCAACAGAACACAAGGATGCAAAACCCACACACCCAGATCCCTACAGGACAGGGAAGTGGCAAGTGCAACCTTTTCTATGAAGCCACAGAACCCCACAGAGGACCAGCAAAAATGTTGCCTGCACAGGAGGCACCACTCACAACGGGGTAGCTCCCAGTGCTATGAGGTAATTGTTGCCTCTGGAATTAATCGTCTTCATGGAACTGGTTAAGGCATTGTGACTTTTGCCTGAAGCAACAGACTGGGTCTCAGCAGACCAATGCATTTTTCTCTTTTCCATTGCAGTTGGCTTGCTCAGCCCTTTTCCTGTACCCCAAGGTGGTCTGGGGAGAAGTGACTTCATGTGATATGAGCCCAAGTAAAACTACACACAGATACTTACCAGCAGGTTGCAGATGGCTACACACATACATACAACTACCTGCATACAGAGGAACTAGAGGAACTTTTCTTTCCAAAGAGTATTTGCTGATCTATTTTGCTTCCTTGAACATACATGTGTGTCGTTTTCCTGATTCAGCATGGGCAGAATCAGAATTCAGGGTTTCAAGAAATCGATAGCTTGTGACTAGAGCAGTTACCATTTCTGAGAACATTTTAAAAGATAATTTGTTGACAAAACTTTCTTCTAAGCACTCCACTTTCTAACTTACCTTCTTCTACACTATCTCAACAAGAGATAGCAACAATTCTCAACAAGAATTTCCTTATACTGTTATCACAGACTAAGAAATAAAAAAAATGTGCTGTTATTTAACATTTAACTATCTAAACTAAAGATTGAGATTTAAAGATGCTTTAGCATTCTGAACACTGCAAGATGCAAATTCAATACAGCTGGCTCAGCAGTCAACAAAAAGTTGCTTTACAGTGATAGACTATCCTGTATCCCAGGACTCATTATTGCTTTCTATATACAGCTTTACAGAGCAAACAGTATTTGTGTATTCTCAGCACTGTATCAGCTTCGTTATTCTGATTTTAATGCCAGCCTTATAAATGACCCTGAATGTTTGCTGAATTCCACATTCAACAGAGTTTAGGCCAAGGTATTTCAAAATACATAACATTTTTTAAAGCCCTAGAACTTTTCCAAAGGATTTTAGAAAAAGCATATTTAAAAATGGACAGTATTGTTGTCCATGGGAATTAAGAGTCAATAAGAAAGATTGTTTTCTAGCTGAGTAGCTTGTATTGCAACAAGTAGCATGGGGAAAGCATAAGAAAAATACTTTTTACTTAAGCTTAGGCTCACAACTCTTTTGCATAGTTGTTCCTTGTCTCTTTGCAGTAGTTCTTTTTCCAGAGTTTGCTCTCTTTGTCTCCATTTCAAAGGTCCCTAAAAGACATAGAGTTTATACTTGCTTTCAGGTTGACTTTTTAGGACATCATGGCCAGAGCATCCTTTCAGGCCTTCTGTCTAAGACTTCAGTAAAAATAGTATTACATAGAGTATAATCTATGATATGTGCCTAAATCATTTCAGCAACTGATACAATGTTTGGAAAAGAAACTTACACTTGTAAGACTGCTCAAAATGGCAGACAGAGAGGAACAGTATCACAGGGAAAAAAAACAAAAAAACAGAGGAATGCAACATTGCATGGTCCTTACATGGACACTGTGAACTTTGACTTGCTATTGCATGTCTTTATGTGCTGGTAAAATATGATTCCTTCAGCCTCAAAGGTCCAATTCTTCCATAACTCAAAATTTACCAAGGCATCCTTTCACTGCTCCCAATGACAATTCAGTTAGGCCCTTTTGAGAGCTTTTATGCCTCCTAGATTTTTATTAAGAATTCAAGCATTTCCTCCTTCAAAAGCTCTTTTTCCTTTAGCCTCTACTCCTCATTTTCTATATGGATTCTTCTTTATTGCCTTTCCTTTCCTCAGATGAACTTGAGCTAGTAGTCCCACAGGGGCTACTTCAATTTAGCTGTTTTAATTACAAACCTCATTTACTCTAGTACTCTGAAATATATTACCTATTATAATCTTCAAACAATGCTGCACATTATTCCCTTCATCTAACTTGTCTACTTCATAGTGCCAGTTAAAGAGCTTCCAAGATGTTTGCAGTCTTTTGAGCTTAACAAACCTGACTACTTAGTGGAATGTACATATGTACAAAAGAAGTTTGGGTAATATTTTGTTCTTTTTTCTCAGCCTTATATTCATATTTCAGACTTAGGTTTTTTTCCTACCTGACAACTCAAATACTCTGGTTCTAGGACTGTGTTTTGAGGAATTTGAGATAAAGTAAAGGATGGAGAGAAAAAAAATACCAATAGATGATATTATGCAGATGTATTAGGCCGATTGCCAGTCACAAATACATTTAGTTAAATTACCTGTAGGAGGATTTATTTTGTAAGTCAGAAAGGTGATCAAGTAGAGGTAAGAAAAATAATCAAAAGAGTTAGTACAATCTATCCAATATAATTAGCACACTAAAATGGTCCTTAGATTGTTTTCTTTGTGGGGAAAGATGAAAAGCCATTGCCATAGAAAGGAAATGTCACCTCTATTATCACAGCAACAAATTCATATGTCTTATTCACATATATGGGACAAAAGGAGCCCAGAAGTTTCCTTCCATTTCCAAGATTACAAAGGATTATAAATATTTATATTTACCTATATATGGATTTCTCCTATGTGTGGATCTGTCCTGTCCTATGTCCTCCACCTAGCAATGACTGGACCCATGTATCAGGAAATTATTAAAGCAGAGAGTAACATGCCTGGTGGATTATCCAGGGCTCCAGACATTGGGAATAACTCTTGCTGATATTTGGTATCCACCTGGCCCTCTAGAGCATGCTAGCTGTCTCCCAGTACAGGGGCTGTTGTGGTCTGGTACACACTGGCCGAGGAACCCCGGAGTAAGAGACAGTTCATTTTCATGTGTTGCTGCAGATCAGTTAGAGATTAACAAAGAAAGAATATCCTTGCCAGTTTATCCATTCCTGTCAAGAAGGCAAGCTGTTATTTTGAAAGGAGCTAACGACACGATGGCGAAAACCATATAAGCTGAACAGAAACTTCCCCTGCATCCTGCAGCCAACTCTAAAGTCAGCCAGGAGAAATCTTGGAAATGGTACAAGCCTTCCTGCGTTTAGAGCACTCAGTTTTGATGCCAAGAGTAAATCTCACTCTGAGGGAAACCTCTGAAGTAACTGCTGTTGACTGAGCTGTTACTGGCTGTGGAGGCAGAGCTGAGTGTGGCAGACAGTGTCATGCCTTCCCAGATGATGCATCACCCCGGCCCCTTTTGCACCAGATTTTGCCTTGTCAGTGTGGGAAGAGGAGGACATGGTGCAGTTCCCCTTCTTTTGCCTCACGCTGGCAGCTTTGGGCCTCTCCTTTGGTTCGCTCCAGCTACTTTGTACTGTCCTAGAAATCTAAAACATCCATAAACACTATTTAACTGGTTGATTAGGTCAGTTCACAGCTGCTTTTCATCACCAGAATTTTGCAAAGCAACCATTGGGTCTAGACCATCACTTTAAGTCCCTTTACCAGGGCAAAACATAAACTTGCACAAAGACAATTTTGGGACTTAATGGCATAAAGACGGACACAGTACTGTGAAAGATGGTGCAATAACTAGGAAAGTTCTGACTTGCAAATAAAGCTTAGAAGTGACCTCTTTCAGCTGTAAGATGAGAGAACAGTATCTGTAATTCTTTCTGCATGCTGCACACCTGTATTTCACTAAACAAGATGGTCTTTAAGATACCTTGAGCTTGAAATTTAGCTCCTGGAAAAGAGCATAAAATGCATAATTCATGATAAAACAGAACTCAAGAGAGCTTATGCTAAAATACCTTGAGTCTTGTGCAATGTCATAGACTCCTTGGCTACCTCTCACACCATCTAGCAATTCTCATCCCCAGATCCTAGGAAAGTTCCAGCAAGTGTTTCCTTGAAGACATATTAATTTGCAAGACCAATTGCTCAGTCCAATGTATTCCCTTTCTTGGTTCCTAGGGAAAATTCCTACTGATGTTAGTTACTCATCTTGGATGAGTGAGGGCTGAATGAGGCCTGGGGGAGTTGGCTTTCTGAGAACCATGCTCAGCATTCATTTTCCTGTGTCCAGGGTCTTCTGCATTTGAAATCTTTCTCACCACCTGACTGTGGGTTCTCTATATTCTTTCTTCATCAATTCCAACCAAGTCACTGAGAACACTTTATTTTTCTGTGTTATTTAGTTTTATTTACTGTGGCCATAGTAACCATATAGAAGTCTATCAAACACAAACACAAATAAGAAATTATTCAGAAGATTGTGGGATTTTTTGAAAAATAAAAACCAGAGAAAAATTGACTCCATAGTATTTAGAAAAAATCAAAACCAAAATCAGAATAAAATAATCCCCTACAGGTTCTGCCATTATACAGTAAAAGAGAAAATAAAATGCACCCTGCTGGTGATTTTATTTGGCAAATCTGAGTCACAGCTGTGACTATTGTATTCCTCTCCATCATCTCCATAGCCCGAACCACTCATATTCCTATATAAATGTCTTATTTCCTCCACACTGAGTAATAAGCTAACTAAACAGTTGCTTCACTGGAAGCAACTCCTCTTGCAGAAAGAATTCCATTTTTCAGGAGTGGATGCAGCCTATATATATACTGATACAGTTAATTGTCCATTTGATGATATGTGACAGCCAAAGCCTGTTTGCTGACTTGAAGTTGCCTTTGAAGTTGGCTAGATGGTGCTAGAATAGTTTCTGTGTTGCATTAATGACTGAATAGCCTATTGTTGGTCAGAGAGTACTTAAAACTTGGTTTTGTAATGTGCCTCCACACTTTAAAAATGTAAAATGACTCCATTCTATAGTCCAGTCCTGGACCAGAAACTATTAACATGACTCATTAACTAAATATTGAGTTGATTTTAAGGACAGAAATTTTTAAAAAGTTAAATGTAAAAAAATCTCTTCCGTTGCCATACTGTACAGACACTGTACTGGTGCTTTGTATCTCTGAAAGTCATTTTTGTCTTCTTGAATATAGTAATTTGTACCCGTTGTGAAGGTTACTATTTCTTGCCACAACAAATCCTTGTTCTTGATCTCCCTTGCTGTCTTTGCAGGGTGGGTCTCTGTTTTCTTTGTTTGTTTGTTTGTAACTCACTTGGGTCCACCAACTAGAAGAAAATTGGCTGGTCAGAAAATTGGTCATAATTCGAAATGAATGTGTCATCCCAGCTCTCACACTATTCTGTGCACAGTTACACGTGCATAGCAACAGCTGACATTAAAACATAAGTCTCAAAGGATGTTTAACCTCCAATATTTTCAGCTTCTCTTATCACCACTGACCTCAAATTCCATGCTTGCCTTTCCACAAAGATAAAAAAGGGTTTAACTGCTGGAAAATTAGTTGTAGCAAATAAGCACAATGTGTACCAATACAGTCCTCATATTCTTGTAAACAACAGGAGTTACTGCTTTTACAGTCTTGGGAAGATGAATTGTACCTTTGCTGATATATGCTAGCTGATTGCTGCTAACATCTGCAGGAGCACCATGCCTGCCACTTGCACATTGAGTTCCAGCAACACAAGAAAGTTTGGTCAGAGCTAAGTCATTGCTATCAATGTAGTTGCATGTTTGCTAAATAACTGGAAGTTCCTACAATTTGAAAACTCAAGAAAAAAAGATGTTTTTTCACAGCCCATAGGCTGGAGAAAACACAAAGAAGAACTGATACAGAGAAAACACTTCTCTGTTAAGGTAAATATTGGTGCAGCTGTTTATTGTTTTATCTACTGAGAAAAAAAATATCTCTGCAAGGTCAAAGGGCTTTCAAGTATACATTAGCACACTTTCTGGGGGGCTAAGTTTCAATTTATTGCAGAAGGACCTGCAATTCAATTGATATATGTAGGACTTGTTTCTCTCAGTCCTCCTGCTTGAGCAATTGAGATGTTGGGCAAGTCTCAGGCCACAACTCTGGGCTGCTAGATGTTGTAGGAATTAGAGTCTCTGGGATGGATTTGCAGTGCAATCTGAAAAGAGAGGTTTCGAGGCTCAAAGAGAGCAGAGTGTTGGTTTCTGTGCCACGTGACAGTCGTATTCAAGGTGTTATTGAGGCTTCTGAGATTGTTTTTTTCCTATCTTCTTTTTTTCAGTGCAAAGCAAATTAACTTAAGCAAGAGAGACTCCCCAAATCGTAATGAAGAAACTATCCTCAAGGAGGAAGCCCCATGACTTGTGACTGAAAAGCAAGGAGGGCAGGGGTCCTTCTCTGGATGTGTTTTGCTTGGGTTGTTTTAGTGTGAGAACAACTACAGGCTCATGCTTTGTAAACAGAGTATAATCTACTCTTGAAATCTACAACAGCCCCAGTTTAGGAAACTGGTATGCTCACATGTGTCAGATTAAGGTTATCTGATTGTTGTCAGGAAGTTTCACTTTGGTCAAGTGGGAGTTTTGATTGAGGCATCCAGAACCAGGTTCATCATCTTAAAGAGACAATTCTACGGAAGCTAAAGTAGAGCAATTTGAAAAATTAATTCCAAGATATAATACAAAACCTTTTCTCTAGTGCTGGGAAGCCCTAAACACACCAAATATCATGAGGGGCGGTATTCATATGAGGTATTTCTTCCAAGACCTTTGTCAAAATGTTAGAAGTAAGCCTTTGGCTTTTGTGGTTTATCTCCTCACAATGATTAAAGTTAAGGGAATCAGGACTCTTTTTGTCCCCTAAACAGAAAGAGGGTGTCATGTGCTCATATAATATCTATGATAAGGACATGTAAAACTAGGTGAGATAGGACTCAGGGGTGACTGAAGAGTCAGGTGGAAGACAAGAACAGTAGTGACACTAACTGAAAGACTTCATACATGCCAGCTCCATCAGGGGCATGCACTGGGACGAGTGCACAGCACAGCACATGTCCTGGCTTAAATCCCCTCTTGGCTTTGAGTGAAAGGCCATGTGCTCTAACTGAAGAGATCAACCTCCTGCTAATTGCACTGTAACAGTGCTTAGAGGCTCCTGGCCAGAGCAGTGGTACATTCCTTTTGGCTGTGTCCAAATACCTGGCAGCCTCCATGTGGGCCAGCAAGGCAGATGAGAAGCAGGAGTCACAGGGCAGGATGGCTGAAAGGCTGTAGTGAGGACTGAGCTGCTTGACTCTGGTGGGTATACCTGGATGATCACTGACCTTTATATGCTCCTGGGGAGCTGCTCTCTGGAACTGTATCCTCCATCCCTTCCAGCTTCCAGACCACTACAAGCAGAAGAGATGAACAAGCTTAATGTTCTTTCTGACAGTCACTCAAACTGCCTAGCATACCTCTATGACCACAAAAAGCTTACCTGATTCAACTTGATTTTTAATTATTGTGTTGTAGGAAATGGCTTTTGACCTCATGCTTCTGCTTTTAAAAGGATTGCCTCAGTCCCTGTCATTACATTTATTCATGAACCACATACTTTGATATGGAAATTGTTGCAGCCCAAAGGGATTTCATTAGGTAATTAGGGAGGAGACCATATAATGTCATTTGCTGTAATTGGATCTACAGAGCTAATCAATAAGTGACCATATGTGCATAAGCCAGGAGCATTTCAATACCCTTAGCATCCTTGTGGAGAAAACAATGCTAGTGGGAGCTCCCTTATCTGTGACACAATCTTGTGGTCTCGGGCATATTTTCATTGCTTAAAAGAATTGCATGAGCCATGCTGTCATATCAAACTGCACAAAGCAGGCAGATTTATCATCTGCCTGGAAAAGCATGGCAACCAAAGAGCTTTGCACTCCCAAGTCAAGTGCTTGACAAGCACTGTAAAAATAAAACCTGTTTTATATCAGAGCTTTCATAATTAGGCCATGTTTTGCACTTATATTCCAAGTTTGCTACTCTTAAAGATCAGTTTTTTTCTAAGCCTGAAAGAAATTCATGGTATTAAGTGCTAATACAGATGTAAATACAGCATTCTAGCTTTTTTATTTTATTTTACTGTTTTCCTCCTGTTCTGTTGGCTAAACCTCTAAGCAGCTGGTGTCTGCTAGATTGCATTCTTAGGGTGAAGAGTTTGTCCTGCACACACACAATGTGTTCATTCCTTAGGAATCAAGTGACCACACCAGAGCTAAACAGTATGTAGAGAATATAATTTATTTTGGACTACAGTTTCTCCAGATGCTGAAAGCTGGTACATTTATGAACTTTTGACTACAAACCACCGATTTCCAGTAGAAAAATGCACACAGGGCAGAGCAAAAAATTTTACTAGGAGGTATTATTTGGAACTTCATTAAATTCTTGCTGCTTTCCCTCCCATCTCTTTTGCAACACTCAGTCTCTGAACACAGAAATGAGACAAAGCAGACAAGTTTTTTATTTACAAGAGACCTCCTACTAAGGCAAAAAGTGTCTTGAACTGACACTAATGGAAAGATTTCTATTGAATCTGTGAGGCTGGGGGAGGCCACCTATTTGGAGGCAGGCCAGGACTTCATTTGCAGTAGTAGCTCATGCATGGTTTGCAATTCAAACCTCTATTATTTAAATGGCATCCACCACTCTAGCTTTGGTTATATATATCAGTTGCTCTTTGTGATTAGGTGGGTATCAGTAGTCCTCATGATCAGTCACCCTGGGGTCCTATTTTCATGGCTCTTTACAACCAGAGCAACCTGAGCCTTGGGCCCTAGATCCAAGGGTAGCTGAGCAATTCTTATGTAAGATCCACGTAAATTAATATGAGCCATAGGTATAAGCCTATAGGTATACCAGCCTTCAGTGATCAGATCTCTTTAAACATTTGGGTTTTAAATGCCCTGTATGTGAAAGCTTAAGTTCTGGAAGACTGGATTGCTGTCTGAGAGAAATGCAGATCTGAAGACCTCCTGTGGCCACCAAGAACTGGGACCAGGGCCTGGAAAATGAGTATAAGGTTTTTATCCAGTGATGTTACAGTTGTTAAAATACCTCAGTCCTGCCAAGAAATCTGTGACTCTCATCAAATCCTTTTTGTAATTCCATAAAGGTCAGAAACTGATGGCACCTGAAAATGCCTGTGCCCTTCCCCAGCAGGTGGCTGGGTCCTGTCAGGATACCAGGCATCAAGGCCACCAGTCTCAGCCTCAGCAGCAATCTGCACTGACAGGTTGCCCCATGGTCTGAGCAAACTGTTGGGACACAGTGAGTAAATCACTAATACCCCATGTAGAAAAGCCCTAGACATATATTTTTTGCACTGAAAGTATGGAGTTTTTCCAAGCAAAGGATCTGGCAGGTACTTAGAGCCATTAACACTCTTGTTTGCAGGGCTTAGTTACACAGGAAAAGATAGAGTCTGTCGACCACATGTTTGTACATCTTTACATATATTGCTCTCACTCTCACTTTGTTGAATCATAGAATCACTGAGACTGGAAAGGACCTCTGAAATCATCAAGTCCAGACTGTGACTTAACACCACCACATCAGCTAGACCATGGTGCTAAGTGCTACATATAGTCTCTCCTTAAAGACCTCCAGGATTGGTAGCTCCATTGTCAAATCCCATGGCCTGACCTAGACAATAACTAAAGGAGGTTTGGACTGGACCCTCTTGCTTTCTAGTCTCCTTCCCAGAGAGGAGCTGGATGCAGTCCTCCTCTCAGGTCTGGGTTTCCCTTTGAGGGAATTGTTTCCCTTTGAGGATAACCAGGGATAGCCCTCTCAAACTGTTGGAATAGCCCTTGATCAAATTAAGGGGGAAATGTCTCACAAGGTCTGTGTCTCTGCAAACAAAATAGCTATTTTATTGCTGTAACAGTTAAAGGTTATTTTGGAGCAGTTCTTAGGGAAAACAAGTTACCCCCAAATCTGTACATATATATGAAGGGGAAACAAAAAACTAGAAAAGTGTGTGTTAGGGAGGAGGTGAGAAAAGAAAGAGAGAGAGAGAGAGATAAAATCACCAGTCCTAGATGCAAGTGTTGAGACAGCAAATGGGGAGGGGTTGATGTTGATGAGACTCCTAAAGTCCACCAATGAAGCCACTCATTTTATAGGCCTGTGTCCTTTGTTTAATAATGAGTAAGCATGGTTGAGTCTTCATGACTAGGCAGATAGAAAGGACTTCAATCCCTTCTGTTCCTCAGTGTTTTCCTCCTAAATGTTGTCTTTATCATGATATGCAAGACTTAGGCCATATGCAGATGCTTATCACCATCTTCTTCCTCTCCATCAGTCCTTTTGGAAATGCTAATAAGGATTTGCTCAGGGGTTTACAAATGTGGATCAGAGCCTATCTTTTACATCCATCACTTCCCTGGGCAGTCCAGTCTAATGCCTGATCACTCTCTTTGTGAAGAAGTGCATCCAAATATTCAGCCTGGTGCACCTTCAGGCCATACCCTCTCATCCTGTCACTGGTTGCCTGAGAGAAGAGCCCGATCCTCACCTGAGTACAGCTTCCATTCAGGCGAGTCTCCTCCAGGATAAAAAAGCCCAGCTTCCTCAGCCCCTCCTTATAAAACTTTCCCCCTTAATGAACTTTGTTGCCCTCCTCTGGACCCACTCCAGCACCACAGTGTCTTTCCTGATGTGTGAGGCCCAGAATTGGACACAATACTTGAGGTGAAGCCTCACCAGTGCCAAATAACAGGGGGAAAATTATATCCCTAGAACTTCTGGCCACACTATTCCTGATACAAGGCAGGATGCCACTGGCCTTCTGGGACACCTGGGCACACTGCTGGCTCATGTTCAACAGGTTGTCAACCAGCACTCCCAGGTCCCTCTCTTCTGGGCCACTCTCCAGCCACTCTTCCCCCAGTCTGTAGCACTGCATGGGATTATTGTGGCCAAAGTGTAGGACCCTACACTTGGTCTTGTTGAACCTTTGGTCTTGTTGGCCCATTGACCCAGCCTGTCCAGGTCCCACTAAGTTATGATAGAAAAGTTGGTCAAGACCGTGGATCCGCATCCAGCTGAAGGACCATGGTACTTGTTATTTCTCAGATTCATATCTGTTGCTTCACTACCAGGTATCTGACTTTTACCACCCTGAGTACTTGGGAGGTTCACATATAGTCATGCACAGATTTGAAAACAGTGGTTATCAAAGAAATGAGTGGTTATCAAGGCAGAAGAAATGGGTGAGGGTGGTGTGATGCAGTATATGATGTAATGGGTGTGTTTGCTGATGATGTAATGGAGTTTCTGCTTTATCAGGTGATGCAGTTTCACTTTTTGTTCCCATTCCTGTTGGCATGTTGTAATGATGTAATAAACTGTCTCCTTCACGTTTGCTAATTGACAAAGCCTGCTTGGAGGAACTGCTGACAGCCACTGCTGAGGGCTGGAGGAAGCAGACCAACAGGGACAAAAGTAGTGAAAGGCAATATTTTATGTATCAGCAGCTGCATATGCTCCCTGATGAGACAGCAGCTGGAGATGAATTCATGTGATGGCAGCTGCCTATGAAATCTTTGGCAAAGCCAGTAATGGAGAAAACTGCATATCTGTCATTTTTACATGCCTCCACCACTTCCTCAGACTTGGATATTCTCTCCCTGTCCCACAGGCACCCAGCATGAAGGCTTGGTTTTCAGCACCAAGCTAAGTTTCAAGCAAATTTTCTGCAAAGTTCATTTGCAGAACTGATTTCTGAAATGGATACAAATTTCTAAATAAACATTTAAAATGCAACAACACAAAAACCTTCACTACAGTACCAGCTCCCTGCATGACCACCTCCATGCCAAGCTGAGTTTGTACAGGTAAAGCTCTTTAAAGCTCATTTTTCTTCAGTGGAAGGCAGGTGTGAGAAACCATAATAGCAGTCAGTACTCAGAGGCAGAGAATTCTCATGTAAAATATGTCAAAAGACCAATTTGGTAATTATGTACATGAGAAGGCCATACAAGAAATTTAGTACCAAATGACTGTAAAATCTAGGATGAAGAGTTCATCCTAAATTGTTACCTGAAACTTCCATAATCTACAGTGATGATTTGACACAATTACATCAAACGTCTTACTCATGCCAGATGTAAGCCAGTCAGCAGAAACAAGATCTTCAGAAAATCCACACAACCATGTTGCAAATACAGAGAAGGAAACTTGAACAAGCCCAGCATTTGCCACCTTGTCTGTTTAGCAACAATAATAACTTCTGATGTAATATTTTGGTTGTCCTCTCTCTGAGGAGTAACTTAGGTTCTAGTTCTGACTCTGTCTATATAATTCAGTCTGTTTGATTTTGAAAGATAAACTGATCATCCATCATTATAAAGAGTTTCTTGAGTGTTATGAAAAGTGTTTTCACCAAGGTATTAGGATGTCATCTCACTGGGTTGAGAGATCAGACACAGACTCCAACATGTCTCTTTTTGTCAGAAATTGTATATAAAAACATACACATATCACTCCTCCAGCACATTCACAAATAATCAGTTTTGGAAAAAAATGTGATCAAGCCCAACAGAACCTTATTTTTACTTCTTTGATGATATCTTCAGTTTTAGTGTAATTGAATTGCAAGGAAACTCAGAATTTATCATCCCTTCCCTGAATTATATCAGTACTAAAAAGATTTTAAATTATTATTTAAAAAATTATTTTGAGGAAAACTTATTTCTTATCACTCATTTCAATAGTCTTCTCAAATACTTTTTAAATTTTTAGTATTTTAGCTTTAAAAATGTGATCATGTAAAGAAAAACACATAACATACTTTTTAAAGTTTGATTTTCTAAATAAAATATAGACTTTTTCTATATTTGATTCTATGTTTGATTTTCTAAATAAAATATAGACTTTTTCTATATTTTTCTAAATAAAAGATAGACTGCTATCTAATCTTCATAACTCCAGGCAGTATACATATGTTACAGATAAACACAGATGGATGAATATTTTTTTTCCATAAATAATAGACCTGACCTACCTGTCATCTAACTTTTAAAACCAGCTTACTGGGGTGCAGGACCCTATTTGTTTGAAAGTAGAGATCCTAAATTACTCATATCCTGCTCATTCAGAAAATGCTGTAGAACACCCTGTAGACATATTTTTGAAGGTAAAAAGTCAAGTTTGCAAATTACATTATTTTTTTTAGTTCTTATCATTCAGGGCTGATATCATAGGTACCCTATTAGTCAGATATCATTATTATGGGTGCAATGATGTTATATCAGCATACAACTGTCTAGCTACTGTCAGTATAATTTGTGTGTTCTTCCCAGATTCAAAAAATAGAACCATAACTTCCTTCCTTTAAAAGCAAAGCATACCCTGCAATAAATACTGTTTATCAGTTAATGGTTAGAGCCTTGATTTACAATGTAAAACCTGAGAAGGATGCTGTAACCATATTTAAGCAAATACTGTACATTATACAAAACAATAGAGACGTGTCTAGGTATCACATCAGCATTGTAAGTAAAAGTGAGCTCAAATGCTCAAGCAGATCATAGTCAGATATCATAGCCATAGGGAGCAAAAAGAATCTGAGTTTTCCAAATGGATTATGGGAATATTAAAAAGAAAGAGTCTTGGAAAGTCAGAGTTGTTACTCTGATATAAGAAGCAGTAATTGAGCTTGCTGAGGGTCTCATGTAATTTTTAATATTGTTCACAAACCAGAGATTTGGTTACTCTAAGTTAAAATATTACAACTGATTTTCAGAAGCTGAAACACAACTTTGTTAAAAAATAAAAACCAACATTCTCTATAATAATTATTTCTGTGGAAACCATACACTAACATATAGAAACAAATTAGGTAACTGTTGCAACACTACCAAGCTGTGTGAGGCAGTGATGCAATGCTTGTTTTATTCTCCAGATGTGAAAAAAGAGGCCTCAGTTGAAGTCTCACTCTGTCCAAGTGTATCCACCCAAACTCCGGTGCAGGGTGAACCACTCTGGACAGCAGATTTGGAGAATTTGGGAATATTAGCTTAGATACTGCATTGCCATCTAGAGCACTTCACAGATACTGCGTGGCCAGTCCTAGAAGTTGCACAGGAACAAAGGAGGGTTTTCAAAAATGTTCAGTTGGAGAGTAAGTATGTAATAACAGGAAAGCAGCAGGAAGCTGATGCAAATTCTTAATAGAAGTGTCTAGCCTTTTTCTAGACCTTTTCTAAAGGAACAAGAACCAATGTTGTGAGGAAGCAGCATGAGAAATTAGGAATTTGAAGATCTCATTCCTATTTTTCTTTCCTAGGTCTAAAAGACCCCAGGGAAGAGTCCTGTGTTCCCTCTGTGAACACAGAAAGGGCAAGCTGAAGGTAAGCCTCACCCAGTGTTTCTTCTTTTGGCTCCATATTTGACTGAAAATGGAATGCAAATATGTAACTCTCATTTCTCATTCAAAATTATTAATTGTTTTCCTTAGGGATTGCTCCATGATTTGCACATTACTCCTACACTGCAAAAAGTGACTCAACAAGTTGTAAAGCACTGATCTCTGCCACTTCCGCCAGGTGTGTTGCATTCCCACGTTTTGCTGCGTGGGTGCATGTGGACCAAAGAATTCAATACTATCAAAACTGTAACATATATAGTTTTATATCTAATTGTGCTGCTTAGGGTTTCAGGCTGCAAGAGAGCATTTCTCCCAAAACACTGTTCTGGAACATCCAAGTGGCTGTAAGAAGTTAATAGAAATATGTCCCTGAATTATTTAACTAGGTATTATTTTCATTCATTTCTCTGTCCTGCCTAAAAAAAGCTTTAGGGAAGGTTCCATAAAAGGATGCAGGTGTGAAGCAAGAACTGCAAAGTATTTAAATTTTAAGCACCTAGTCTCATATCTATCAACAAAGTAACTGCTGCTCAGCTAGAGAGGAGATGATGATGTGTAAAGGCCTGCTGTCTCATAAGGACTCTTCAAAAACCAGGTGAAAAATCTTCATGACTAGCCTCCTATATAATTTTTATGGTCCTGTATGCATTACCTCTTTCTGCCTTGTTTTCAGCCTAGAAACTGTGCTAAAGAGCCCAGTCCTGAAAAATGCAGCAATGGGAAAAGATTATAGAATACAAGGATTCTCACCTTACTTGCTCTGGGGCATTTGAGATATTCATGAGAGATGAGTTGTATAATATGGACTCTACAGGAGACCCAGATCTTCCTACACTAGCTACTAATAAAAAATAGGTGTCCTGGTGTATATTGCATTCCTACAGACTGTTCACTGCATTCTTGCTTTCCCTGGTCTGCTTTGCATGTGTGTATGGCACATACCCAGTTTTGGTAGGGTGTCAGCAAGAAACAGCTGGGGGACTGGTGGGCAACAAACTCATTTGCAAGATGAAATTCTTGGTGCCCAACATATTCAGTGCACAGGCTCTGCTGTGTTCAGCCTTGTAGTCCTTCTTGTGGAGCACTGCAGCCTGCCTTTCACTTTGCAGCCATCTGCCTGCACAGTTCTCCCTGTCCTCGTCTTTCAGAGTTCTCTTACCCTCATTGTCTTGCATAGGGGCACTCAGAAATTTGTTATGGCTGTTCAGTTGGATTTTGTCGAGTCATTGCCAACACCATGTGAGTTGCCCTCCTTTTCTCCCTTGATAGTTCATGCCCCACTTCATAATTTTTACTTTAAAGCCATATATTAAGGAGTAAGTAGGGCATAGTATATAAGAGTTATTTAGACAGAAAATTAACATTTCCCCTTTAAGTACATACACAAGGCTCAGCAGCTAATTGAGGTGCAAAATCTGTTCCTAATTGAAGCATGTGTCAGTCACCTCTATGAGTATAATGAGGGAGGGAAAGCAATGGTGAGATCAGTATGTAACTACAGTTACTTAGAAAATAGTATTTACAGGAAATACTTGACTGGATGCCATGAAGGGATGTTCATCTGGAGTGACTCCTGTCACTTCTCATTCAGGTTGACCACTTTTTTTACCCCCCTTCTCTCTTTCCCCTTCCTTTGTATATTTGTTTGGGTTTTGTTTTGCCTAGGTGGAATAGTTACTGTTACAATTGCTGTACACAAATATAAATTTGTTGCCTGTAAACCTATTTCATCATCCTTGCACAACAGTGAGAACATATGGTCTCATTTGTATGAAGACCATCTAAGTGAATTTAACCACTTGTCAAAGATTTATATATTTATAAAAACCTTTAACAGGTGTCAGATCTGATTCATCAGAGATAGTTGCTTAAACTGTCTCCTGTGTGTGTGCTGTATCAGAGACTGAAATGCAAAGGCAGATGTATTAGTTTAAGGTAGAACCAGCACGATGTGGTGTGATCTCCTCTTCACCACTGAAGCCAAAGGCCTCTGACCACTCGTGTTCATGAAGCCATGGAGCAGAGATTGAAGGACTGGAACTCTCAGCAAGTGACTTTGAGCTGAATACAATCCTGAAAATTTTCCACAGGGATATGAGGAATTGCCACATTAAACCATCTGTGCAGACTTGCAAAATTGTGCAAAATTTGGCCAGAGTTCAGTAACCTCCATCCTTTTCTGCCAGGTGTTCCAAACAGAGGAGCTCCTTTGAGGTTAACAGAAGTACTCAAATATTTTGATAGTGATGATTCAGAGGATTTTAACTCCAGGAATGAATTGAAGTTAAACACAATGTAAAATCTGGCTCTCCATCATGCTTCATAAAAGCTGGTGTGCTAAGAAATAGAGCATCTAAACTCCAAAGAGTGACCCATCTGTCTCCTATCTTAATGAGACAATGCATTTAGCACGTCTTATAGTTCCTGCACCTGCTAGAAAGGGACATCAGGAGTTTCTGGTCCTTGATTTCTTGAGGACTTCAGGTTTTAACCCAGTAAGAATTAAAACCAGTTTAAAAAGAGTTCTCTGTCTCTCAACCAGTATTCAAAGTAGAGCCAAGAAAGTAATCCACATTCATCACTGTGGATTAGCACCCTTTAACTTAGTTTGAAGGAATAAACTGGTCACAGAATACTCTCTTCATTTGAATTAGTGCTTGAAATAGGTTTACATAAAAATAGGAGCTTCTGGGACCTACTCATTCCATAATAACTTATTGTTAGAAACATTTTGCACATCAGATATGGCTCTTTTAGGACTGTGCTAAGTACAGATGATCTTACACAAGAGACATACGTGTACATTCAAGCAAAGCAGGTGATACTCCTGGGTACTGCCTGGAAGATTAGTTGGCAGCTGGAATGGATTTCCTCAATTAGCCTGTAAATTGCACTGACTTATCATTGAATTAAAGTATATGCTTTACCAAAAGTTCTTTCTTTGTGCTTTTCCCCATAGCTCATAGGAAAAATAGAAATAATTAAATGGTCCTTGTTCTCCTTTAGTCCTTGTTTTCTGTCAGTGTGAGTCCATGAATGTCAACATATTCTTCAATTTATCCTGCTGAAGACAACCAGGCTGAGGTTCTCAAGACTGCAAAATAAAATGCAGGGGCTGCCACATCATGATCAGTGTCTGTGTGTGTGTGTGTGTGTGCAGGCATTTCTGCTGTGTGCAGTGCTTTCTGCTGGAGGTCTCAGGTGAGGCCAATCAGCTGATAAGGGGGTGGCACCCAGTGTGCCAAGAGGGATTTAAACACCTGCTGGGAGCACCAGTTGATCTGGAGTGTGATGAACAGGAGCAGACAAACAGGAGTGTGGCATGGTAGTTAGTGAGCCAGCTCACACAGTCAGGGAAAGCAGGAGGGGCACAGCTCTCTTGAAGAAGCTTTTTTTTTTTTTTTTTTTTTTGGTCTTGTTATAACTCAGCTTAAGCCAGCAATAGTTTCCAAAAAAGCAAAAGGTGTTGCTGTTAAGAGGAAGGGTGTGCCAACAGAACCCCTGAATTGGGGCACCAAGATGGGTGTAGCTGTTCAGGCCTCTGAGTGTTTGAGCCTGGTGTTAGCACCAGAGGACAGTGTGAGTGGGGTCTGTGCAATGTAAGCAGGTGAATGACTTGCTATGCCTGGTGGCAGAGCTCAAGGAGGAGGTAGAGAGACTAGGAAGTATTAGGGTCAGTGAAAGGGAAATTGACTGGTAGAGTCACAGCCTTTTGACCCCAAAAGAGGTCCAGAAGGAGATGGTGAAGCCCTGCCCCTCCTGCCATTGGGCAGTTGGAGCAAACCAGGTGGATGGGGGGGGATGGAAACAGGTCCCTCATCAGAGAGGTAAAAGAATCCCCTCCCAACCCCAACCATCCACCCAGGTGCCCTTAGAGAACAGATATGAGGCCCTGGACTCAGAGAATCAGGCAGAGGACAGACAAGAGGAAGATCTGTCTGGAAAGTCTCCTGTTTGCCTCCCATCTACCAAACGGGTTACAACTACAGCTACAAAGGAAAAAAGAAGGGTAGTTGTAGTTGGTGACTCCCTTCTGAGGGGAACTGAGGGCCCTATATGTCGATTGGACCCATCCCACAGGATATTAGAAAGAATTTATTTACGCAGAGGGTGATCAGACATTGGAATGGACTGCCCAGGGAAGTAGTGGATTCTCCATCTCTGGAGATACTTAAAAAGAGACTGGATGTGGCACTCAGTGCCATGGTCTGGTAACCACAGCAGTTGTGGATCAAGGGTTGGACTTGATGATCTCAGAGATCACTTCCAACCCATGCGATTCTATGATTAACTGTAGTGATAACTTCTGGTTTTTTTGAAGCAGACCCAGTGTTTGACCACTGCAAATATAAATACTGCAGAGTGGATACAGAGATGATATACTTCCACACTTGTGTTAAGAACACGTGTAATGTCTGGATTTATATGTCTGTACCCAAAAGTACCTGCACCTTCAGAGGTTTTTACTGTCCACTGCTGGTTTGAGGTGTCAGTCATGTTTTAACTTTTGTCATGAAAGTATCAGCAGAGTAACTGACCTTTAAAATCATTCATATATGCAAGCTTTCTAATTGGAAAAATCAAATAAGGAAAAAAAAATGCAACTTTTGCAATCATACAAATATTCTAGTGGTGCTCACATTGCAGATGTGTTTAAGATGCATCCAAATCTAAGTCACACTGAAGAGAACACACATGGCTATATTTAAGTCCTGACTTGTTTTGAAATCTTTAGTGTTAGATGGGTGATGTTGAGCAAAAAATAGAGTCCTGGAAAATATGGGTGCACCTGGTTACATCAAGAATGTATTTCATAGAACAACAATTCACAGAAAACAAGGGAAACCTTGGCCTTAGCCACACACTCCAGAATATTAACAGGCATTGAGATTTCTGTCCTAATGCTGCAGCTCTCATTCAGCAGACATATAAGATGTGATTTTTCTCACATTGCTTTTAAAGCAGTGTAATTATTTCTCTTGGTGTCAACTGGAGAAAGAAGCAACAATTACTTTTATTCAGCATTATTTTTGACTGCCTACACTGCAATGAAGCAGGAGAACTTGTGAAAAACTGTATGTCCTTTGGGTGGCGCCTATTGCAAAGTGTTTGGTTTCTTTTCTTACACGTTACAGCTGAAAAAGGCCCCAAGTTGACACCAGCTGAGTGGGCTATAAGTCCCTGACTCATTTGGGACTGCAAGAGGGTGTGACCACAGAGCAACAAGGCATCTCTGTTAGGCAAAAAAAAAAGGAACAGATACTTATAAATGTAATTCTCATTTGGTAAGTGTGAGTCATTTGCCTCTCTGGTTTTGGGTTTTATCTGGCTACTGGGGAAAAAAAAAAGAAGCTTTAAAGATATTTTATAAAATATTAAATTTATTTATTATTTTAAAAAACAATGTTAATATGTACAACCATGACTAAAACAAGCCCTTGCCTAGTCTCACAGTTAGAATATGGAAAACATCAATTTTCTGTCTTTTTCAGGACACAGTAGCATGTTTACATTACCTTAGTAGGTACCATTGGTAGGCTAGGTGAGAAGAACAGGTTTTCAGAAAGGCTTTGGAAGCATAATTACACTCAGAGATCAAGAGGTGGAACACTTGCTTTGGAGTGTAAGTATGTGGGCTGTTAGATCATACATCTGTCACAAGTTTTAAGTTTCAAGAAGATGAGACAATTCAGCTCCAAAGAACAATTCAAAGTTTAAAACATCTAAATTTGCAATTGTTAGTCTTGATCATTGATGAATTTTCAGCATAAACTTTTAACTCTAAAGAATACAAAGAAAGCAAATGAAGTAGATATAGATATAGATTAGTTATAGATAGATGTAGATTAGATATAGATATATAGATGTAGATGTAGATTAGATATAGATGATATAGTTAGAGATAGATATAGATTTAAGTGAGCATCAAATTTCCCCATCATTTTACTTGTACATTCCCATGTTTTCTTTTTTATCTAGTACATACAAACAGAAGGAACACCGGTGTGCCCCTAAGGAACTGTGATTCTGTTTAAGCTTCCTTGCAGCTACAGCTTTGCTCCCCTCTGGACTCTCTCTCATTTTGCAAGGCAAGTCTCCAATACTTAAAAACACAGTCTCTTCTTCTCGTAAAACATCTAGTTCCAGTGAGACATGAAAAAGAGAGCTATATTATCTTCCAAGTGTTTAAAGAAAAAAAAAAAAACTCAAATAAACCAAACAACCTTAAAAATATCTTTATAGATACATATTTTTTTTATATGTGGCATTATTAAATCAATGTCTTAGTCTTTCTTGCAGTTCATGAAGTCATATCTATCCCATATTGAGCTAATGTTGATTTTGACTAATCAGCTACAGGTAACTGCTAATTTATGAAATATATAATAACTGGATGAATTTTTTACTTACTTAGATTTTCTTAAGTGAAACTAATTATATTTTTATTTAGGGTCTCTATTTTGTTTTTTCTCCTCAAAAATGTCTTATCACTGAAATATTTATGCTGTAATTTCTAAAAATTCGTAGTTTGCTTTTTTTTTTTCCCCACTGGATAATTTACCTTACATTTAATTAAAAAAACTTAGGAGCTTAAGTTTTGGTAATGCTTTGAAATAAACAGTTTACATACTGATCCAGAATAAGCTGACAGAAGAGGGAGGACAGGAATTGCAAGAGAGACTCCAAGATGCTCATTTAACGCAGAAGCATGAATAACTCTGGATTTTCCTCTCAACTTACTACACAAAGTATCATTGGGAGTTTAAAGTGCTCTTGTCTTAAAGCTACTCCTTTTGAGTATCTTTATTCTCTCTCTTTTATATCAGCAGGTTTAATTTCCTTTACCTTATACCACCAGGTAACTTTATACTGTTCCTTATATGTTGACAGAGAGAATATGCTTTCTTCTACATGTAATTAAAGCCTTCAACAGGGATCTTTATCTGAAACAGTGAAAGATATAGAGTCCAGCAATGAGTGATTTTTGTGTAAACCTAACTACAAAATGTGAAAAGCAACTCACTTCTTACCTTCTGCATTTCTCCAAAGATATAAAAAAAAGAGTTGCAAACCAAAAAAAAGGGAAAACTGAAAACAGAATAGTGAAGTTGGCAATGATATCATCAGGCAATAAAAAAGCTAGTTAAACAATCTTAATAAATTATTTGTACAGAAATAATGAATTATGTGAAGAAATGGGAAAGTATTTTGTAATGCAAAAGATGAGAAACAGATTTATTTAAAAATTTACAGTTAAATTTTACACTGGTTGCCCAAGAAATCGTATCTTGGGTCAGATCTGATTTTCACCATTGATTCTCACCTATAAGAACCTGAGGTGTGGGGGGAACACAAGGCTTGAGTGTAGCCCAGGTCCCTTCCACTGCCAGGCCAGCAGAGTCAGCACAGGCTGTTGTGTGCTGCAGGATGTGCTAACACCATCCCACCAACACCTCCAGCTCGAGGGAGTTGAAAGCAGGGCTCTGTGTGAGCTTGGTTTCTGGGATTGTTTTAGAATTGATTTAGTTTAGACATACAGGTTCTCAGCTCTGCCCACAAAGTCTTCTCCTTTTTTGTAACCCAGAGTATAGATGTTGTAAATCACTCAAATATCTGATGCAGCAATGTGAAATGTATGGACCTCTATGCAGCTGTGATGCACCAGAGTGCAGTCCATAAGCTCCCTTATTCATCAATTTACAAAATCAGGGTCCAGGAAAAGGAAATACACCCAAAAGGCCAAGAAAACCACCAGGAGTTAATTATCCAACACAGAAGACTTTATTTACAATTACAGGTAGGATTTCAGAAAGAAGAGTTTGAGCTTTATTTTATTTGTATTGACTTAATTAACATTTCTAATAAAAGCTTATCCTGTACTGTTTGAACAAATGTAAATACTTAACATTAGCCTTAATAACATGAATTAACAATAACTGTAACCAATGCTATTAACAAAATAACTATTAATGATCATTCAAGTGCAGTCTAGGTGCTGAACATAGTTTAAAAGTCCAAACTTGCATAGAGATCAATGAGATTATACATATGAACAAATGTACTTGTGTGCACGCAAAATTGGGTCCTGAGACATTTAAAATCATGGCCTGACTTGCTGGATCACTGCTGCTGGAACACCACATGGCACTAAACAACACTAGTAGAACAGATGCTAAGTTGCTGACAATGACTTGAAGCCAAAGAAAAGAAAGTTGAAATGCTAGTGCATCAAAAATGACAGAAGCATTGCTGTTGTTCCTTTGGTGAAAAGATCTTACTTCTAGACTCTGGCATAAAAGACTAGTTTTAATAGAAAAACTTGGTGTCAACTTTGAACCACAGCAGACCTGTGTGTATTTCAGAGGAAAAGGTGACTTGTGGTCCCAAAGCTTTTTTTGACCAGGCCATAGAGGGACTTGTGTCAAACTGTCCCCAGATTTATATGAGAACAGAGCATCACATCTGGCAGCAGCAATAATGTAGAGATGAGATAAAGGTCTTATTTTTCCTTGACTAGCACACACCATGAGTAATCATAGGCATCTAAGTGAGAGCAGATCTTCCCTTGAGTGCCATGTGTCCTTCAAATCTCCTGCCCTGTTAGTTCGAATTTAGAGCTCATGGCTGGAAAACGAGAGTGTGGCCATGTACCACACAGACCTTGCCTTCAATAATCTCTTGGGATTTTGTGATTCATTAGATCTACTCATAGCTACACAACTTTGTCCACAAGGAATATGGGATTGAAATAACAGCACTTCAGCTTGGTGTGTTTGTGAAAACACCATACCTATCATACCTGCTAAAAGATATTGTCCTTTACTAGCAAGATAAATCTTTCTGGTTTCAAGTCCACTGCAACACTATTCCCAAATATTAAGCTATGACAGGCTGTCCATTTTTAAACTTCCTTTTTCTTTGCAGTTTTTATTTAAGGAAACAAAAGATCCAAGAAGAAATTTTAAAAAATGCTTAACTTAGGCTCTCATTCTGAATTCAGTGAGTCCTGAGAAAAGGAGAGACCCCAGCACACTCAGTATCTGCCCCATTGACTCTCATTTCTAAAATATGGCATTCAGATTAAATGAAAAAGTAAACTATTTATGCAGATGGCAGCATTTGCTGCCTGTCTACAGGCTGATGCACCTCATTAAACAAACGGCTGGACAAATTGTTTTGTGGCAGATGGTTTATCAGTAAAGAACTGGGGCTACCTGTTTTTATTTATGTTCTTCTAGAGCAAGGAAGTGGAACCCTCTGATGTTTGATCAGTCATTAGCTCAGTCCTTCCTGTGTCTGGAGCATTCTGGAATATTTTATCTCAACCCTAAAGGTGACACTTGAGATCATTCCATAAGGGAGGCTTTGGGCAAATTGTGGTTAGGGCAGAGAAGAGGATGCTGTTGAAGCAACAGTCAGAAAGAAGAGCATTCAGAAGGCAACAGTGAGAGCAGTGGAGCAGGTTGGGAATTAGTGAGTAGCTCAGACTGCTTAACAGCTGTGGAGCCAAACTTTTATGAGTTCCATCAACATACAAATGACTGTGATTTGTCTAGAAGTCATGTCCATATAAAATGTATAAATCACATATTTTAGTAAGTCTTTTATTAACATCATGTATTACAGTTAGTAACTTTACATAATAAACTTCACATTCAACACAATTCACATCCCTGAATAGAGGACAGTGCAGTTCTATTGCTTCCAATCCTTGAAGGAACAGAAAGAAAAATTGCAATGAGAGTATCTAGAGCACAGCATGAGCTCAAAGGTGTCATTCCCAGTCTGTGCTCAGAGACAGAACATCAGCAATAGGCTTTCATTTGTCTTGCATATCTCAATATAAAAAAGTAGCAAGTTGCATAAATCCAACTAAAATCCAACTGCACCTCATCTTCAGTCTGCTTGGGTGTATTTAAAATTTGTATCAGGGTTCAAATAATCAAAGTTATTTGAAAGCATAGTTTCCATGGCAGCCTCTTAAGTGATGTCAGAAGTGTAGACCTTCAGAAACATTGGCTTATTCGGTTTATTCTCAAAATGGAAAAGCATGTTGAATTCCATAGCATGTGGGCTTACTCTGCCTTGAATCATACCTTTTGTCTCTGAATTTTAACACCTGCTTGGCTGAGATTTCAATTAAACATTGTCTACTTCTGAAGTCTTTTGTCAGCTGTAATGAAATAAAATAAAATCAGAATTCAGCTTGTGATGAGGTATCTTCATCTTAAGCATGTCTCTTACTGCAGAATACTTTTCACCATAACATTCACATCTTGGCACTTTTTAAAATCACTCCAAAAATATGTTTGTTCCCTTAGCATCTGTTGACCACTCGGTTGTTCCTCTCATGATGAGAGTGCATTTAGTCTTAGTGGACTTGGTATGTTCAGATGTTTAGACTAATATGACAGTGATGCATGACTGAGAGAAAGAAGTGAGAAACCCTATCCAACATTTCATAAAAATATCATTTAGAGTGGGTTCTCTGGACCACAGATAAGGTTACATCCTGGATGAGCACAAAATCATCTGGATGTGTGGCCTTTGCCCCAGAGAAGTACTAGAAGATATTTAAGAACAGTGTAGCAGTCTTGGATAAAATGTCTGTTTTCATAAACTCACTACAATCATGATGTGTTTTGAAATAATTTTTAAAAATTTTGGTCTTCTGATATAATTCCCAATAGCTTCTCCTGGGTGTGTTAAGTGTGTCCTGAAATATTAAGGCTAGGAAAATAATAAAAACCATTATCTATATTATCTGGATAATTTCCCACCAAATAATTACTAGGTTTGCTCAGAAAATAATGAGCGGTAGTATAGTAGGATAATGATTCTGAATTTTCTAAAACCCTGAGGAAAAGTTACATCTGAGTACCGAGCTGTTAGTTCTTACTTACTTATTTTAATTTCTGTGAACTGCATATGAAAAAGGCACCTAGGAATGCGATGAACAGCACGGAACCTGCGATCATTAACACCATCTGCAGCACACCCAGCAGCTCCACCGGACCTGTGACTTTCTTTCTGAACATTTCTGCTTTCTCATCCCCAATTACAGCAGACTGGAACAGTGCAAGAAAAATTTCAGTGAAACGTAAATATGCAAGCCCACACTTGCTGAATATTTTCTTGGCATATGCAAATCACAGTATGAGCTTCATTGCCCAATTGCAGGGAGCCAAGACTGAATAAGCTAGTTTTTTGGTTGGATTTTTTTATGTGTTGCTTTTTTTTTTTTTTCAGTGAAGATTAATAGGCAGAAAATATACTAACCTCATTTAGCCAAAGAACAGGAAAAACATAAGGTTGTTTAACTTTTGATAAAGCTCTGAAATGAGAAAATAAGTACAATGTGTTACCTTTAGTTTGGTGCATACAACCAGTCTTTACTTAAAAAAATTCTCCTCTAACTACATTTCTACCTTGAAGATGTACTTATTTAGTGTAGTTTTGGACTGAAAAAGAAATAAGCCTACAATTAATAGCAGTCATTTTACATACTGGTCAACCATCTCCTTCTGTCTGGTCTTCCATATGCGGGTAGTCAGAAAGAAGAAAAGCTGGACACAACTAGGCCTTGGTGGGAGAGTCTGCAGCTCTGTGTGGCATTCACTTGCCAGATGTACAAGATCCCAAAATGCACACCTGTACAGTTACATTTGGGCCAATGAAGAGTGCTAAAATGTGGAAAAATTCACCTTGTGGCAGAGCACACATAAATTCTCTCTCCCATTGGATTTATTCCAGAAAATACATTTTGCCTTCTAACTCTTTCTCATGGTCCCCATTTGGGTTTTGTAATAATGTTATTTTTAAGAACATATTGCCTTTTATGCTTCTATGGGAAAATCAAATGTTTAAATATTTGGGCAATGCCTTGTTCAGGGTATTCTCTATTGATGAAATTTGTATGCTCTGAAAAGTCATAACTATGACAGAATTTTTTGTTAGAAAAATAAAAAGACTTTGGGATAGCATTTTTATTCCTTCTTTTCCCAATCATTTCTGCTGGCATTTTCATAGACCAACCAGCCCTCTTGAAAAAAGTCTTTAAGAACAAAATAGTAAAGCAGTACTTACTCAATTTTTGATGTAGGCCTCACAAGAAGGTTTACTTGCAACCTTTTTGCAAATTGTAGTGTAAAACCAGTAGTCTAAAACCAGAAAAAGCACACACACATTTTTTTTTTAATTAAATACATAAACTGAGAATATGAACTGTGTCAAAAAGCACTTCAGCAATATTTTATCCTTATGCTTTGAAGGATTCAATTTCTATGAAATTTTAATATTTCTAAGGGTCTCTGGTTTCACTGAGAAGTTCAGATTTTGTGGCTTTACCATAGCTGATTTTGTAATTTGCAAGTAAAACTCAAGGCAAAAAAAACAAAGTTAAAAATACTAAATCAGTCATTAAATGTTTCATATAAAAATGTTTTAGGGTATTTTTTTTCCATAAAAATATCAGCTGAATTTTCTTTCTCAATATGAAGAATGTTTTGGATAGGGTCAAAACCAAACATTTTATATCAGAACATATCAAAAAAGTGTCAGATATTTTCATCTCCTTTTCCATAAAAACAAAACAGGGTGTGATTCTTGAAAATTTTATATCAGATTTAGGAAAATGTGGTTGATATCGCTAATCCAAATAAGATGAAAAAAAGATTTAACTTTAGGTTTCTTCATTGAAGTTATATAGCTTAACTGCTAAATTATATGACTGAAAGACTTTAGTGAGAAGTCTTTAATTTTTCATTCTCATTCAATTTCAAAGCAAAATTATAACTTGGAATGTTAGAATTTATAACAGAGTTCATAAAATTTTAGCAAATGCACTTCAAAGTAAGAATCTGAATGGCTGCAACAGAAGTAGAGGTAAAATTGGAGGCAATCAAAATCAGAGCTATCATAAATTCATTCAGTTTGGAGCTGTATTGGACAATACCTCACGAAGACTCTGTTAGGTCTGTTGTAGCCTGTGTATAGAGTTCTAGCAATTTTTTTGGGAAACAAATTATCATTATTTATTTAATATCAGTTGACATAGTAATTACACAAAAATGTCTAGTTATAGACAGTGAATAAAATAAGAATAGAAGGAACAGAAGAACTTTCACAGCAAAGAATTTTCTTCAGGTACTTGAAGGTCACAGAAAAGCTATAGCATACTTCAAAATTTGCAGCATCTATTTAATCCCACATTCCTAAGAAGTAAAAATCAAAACCTATTTTCCAAACTTTAAAAGTCAGAATGAGATAAAGTTCTGCTCTAAATTTCTCTTGCTAAAAGCATTACACTTTGGTGTAGGAGATCATGACAAAACAAGCATGAAAATATTTCATTGTCTGCTTGTCCTCCTATTGAAAGTCTTACTCTACTAAAATTAAATTTAAATATCACAGGTTTACTGATATACAGTTATTAAATATTTGGACTTACAGGCTCTATATCTAGAAATGTCTCATGCTCCTTCTCATCTGGGCTCAAGCCTTCAACACCGTGCAATATAGAATCACTTGCGTGAAGAAAATGTGGAAGAGAGATATAAACTGGTCTTCCTATTGGAAAAAACAAACTCACCTGAATTATTAAGCCCCATTTCATCTTCAGAGGTCATTTCCATGCAAGAACAGTTTTTTATGTAGGCACAGAATCCTGATAAAAATTATAACAGCTCCACCTCCCCCCCCTAAAATACTGAGCATTTCTCTGATTCTACTCTCAAGTGGGAATTTTGCATGGTGAAATAAATTGTAATTACAACTCCTGCTTTGTGCTGACACAGTGGAGCTGGCAGTGTTCCCAGTTTCACACTGAAGGGAGGACTTGACTGTTCCCCCCCATCTTCGTGATATCTTTTTTCAGTAGAAAGCAAGTCTGAGTGCAATCCATGCTGTCCACTGCACCAAATGGAGACTCTGTGTATATTTATTTTATTGTACCAATGCTAAACTAAGCCAGCAGTGTGTCTCAGTCTTTGCATGTGTATATAGGTGGGTATACAGACTGTATGTGTGAATTGTCACAAATACAAAGACTGTGACTATCTCTGGCTCACCCAGTCACCCCTCCTTTTCTCTCTATACATCCATTCCCACAGTTTCAGTATGCAATCTGTAGTACCATAATTTAGCATAGCACTATGGAAAATACAGAAATATTACGGTACTCATTTTACAAAATATGGCTGCAGAAATCTGAAGGGTATCACAGACAACCTGTGGAAGAATTCACAAACACACACAAACGTCCTGGATCTTTCAGTAACACCTCATCTACAGGACATATGCTTTCTCCCCAGTTAAAAGTCTTGTTTGACAGTACCATGTCACTACTATACCTGCTTTGCAGGCACCGATGTCCAAGACTCCAGCTAACGTGCAGTTCTGGGATATGACTTGATCTGTACAGAAGCAATAATTATCTGCAACTTCAGTGGGAGATGCAAATGCTTCACGAGGAACTGCGAAACGATAGAGTGAGATTCCCTTCACATTCTGCTTGCCCTGGTAAACTCCATAGATTGATCTGAATTAAAAAAGAGTTACAAGTTTCAATGATTTGACTTAAAAATCTGTATTCATGGCAATAATCTTTAAGGATCCCCTATCTCTCTCTTAAAAGAAACAAGTACTCAAAGGAGCCAGTGCCAAAGCTCCCTTCACTCTGTTCAGCAGTTTGTAGGAGTGTTCTGTAATGGAGAATACTCCACACTTTTCCAAAAGGATGTATAAACTCAGAGATGAGTGCAAGAATATAAAAAAGACTGACAAAAATACTACTAATAAATAATATGCACAAAACTAAAAAATTAATGAAGAGCTTTTTTTCCTGCACACTTCTACACCTACTCTTATTGTGAAACTTTTGAAAGTTTGGGGACTGCAGAAAAAAGATACATATATATCAGTTCTGTTATAGGTTTTTGCTGACCCGATAATGCTAATCAAAGTAGTGCAGGCAACATTCTGCATATAACCTTATTCCATTGCATATGAATCAGGATAACACTTAAAATTCTTTTTGCTGTTACATTATCAACTGATATGGAGATCTGCTTGTTACACAGTCATATAACCAGGGAAGAAACACTGTATTGCAGTTAAAGAAAAAGAAGGATTCTGGGCTTTGCAACATGGACTGAGCTATTTTCTGTGAACCCATTTAAGCATGACCTTCGGGTGATATTTATTGTCCTTCAATAGTCGTTAATTGTGATAATTAAATGGCCAGGGGGATCTTGCAAACTGTGAGTAATTTATCCTAAGAATTTTATCATTGACTTGTGAAATATTTTCCAGTTTGGGGATACAATTGCTGATCTTAAAAAAACATCTGCAAAGCAAATGGCCCACTTTAAACCTATTTAAAAGGAAACAGCTGTTTCCAGGCAGCAAAATAAATAAATGGGTCAAACCTCCCAAAGTAAATACACTGTGATGCACTTTAAATTTTTTAACATTGCCTCCAGCAATCCCCCTGGAGAACTCAGGGACACTGGATAGCCACAGAAGAACCAGGCTGAAAAGCCATCACTATGGGTTGCATTAAGCATGTTTGTTTGTTTGTAAGTACATAAAAATAAAATACGTAAAAATATCCTGTGAGAATATAATTTTGAGTATCTAGTGGATGACAGCAAATCCTGCTTGGCAGAGATGATGTTCCAGAAACGCCAAAAATGAGCCCAACTGTCCCCTCCTTTACCTGTTGCCTTCTCAGACCAAATAAAGCAGGTTATAGGCTGGGTTCTGATATTAGAAGAAGTTCAAGACTCTTAACCCTGTTGCCCTCTATGGCTTTCATAGATCTGTAACAGCTCAAAACAGTGTCAGATATTCCTGAATTATAGATCTGTAACTGTCTGAAATAAAAAAAAATAAAATAACAAAATACACTGTAAATAGCTTGCTACTTCACATAAATAAAGCTGGTAAAATCAGGTTCTGAATCTGAGCACAGCTCATTAATTTATTTGTGTTTAGGAGAAAAGTTTATATTGAGCTGCCTCAGTGATCTGGGCCCCAGCAGAGCCACTGGAGATGCTCTCTGAGAGGAAAGAGCATTTGGGTGGCACCCAGAGGTGTGTGTGTGCACCAGGAAGGGACCCACCTACCTGCAGATGTCGGAGGAGAAGAAGCGCAGTACCTGACTTTTCTTAACAAATGGTGGGAATGATGCCCCATCTGCAAATCAAAATAAAATAAGGGCTTGAAAACAATTCCACTTTGCAGACATGATTTAATTTCTAGCTCAATACTCAGCTGTTACTTTCCTATAGAGCTGTGAAGAAGATAAACAAAATGAGCAATTTATGAAGAAAAGATTTATGTGTCATTGCACAATGACAGGCTCTCTACAGATAAGATTGTACTGGTTTTGAGAGAGCCAAATTATGGCAGCTTTTTTCTTCTTCTTTTCACAGATGTGAAGCTGTATGATGAAGCCCTTTTACAGATGATACAAAACCCAATTCTGCTTTAACACTAATCCCAATACCTGGTGCTGTTGCTTCAAGGTTTAAGCAGTGTAAAGATCTAAACCTTTTTGAGATGCTTGGTTCACCTGCCATAATGGCACTCATAGGAACCACAGCTTCAGACTGCAAAACTGCCTATTTAATAATTGCTGCCAAACCTTTTTCCACTGAGATGCTGAAGCAGACCTCTTCTTTGTAAACTGAGATCCTCTCTAGCTAATGGAGAGAAGGAAGCACTTCTCAGGCACAAGTCATCTCACCCCACAGTAGATATGCAAAATAGTTCAGAGGAAGAGCACTTTGGTGGTATCTTTTTTTCCACTTGTTACAAAAAGAACACAGACAGCCAGTTCAGATGCATGCTTCTGCACTTCAAGAATCTAGTGGTACAAGGACTCTGCCATTTTCCCAAATGAGGTGTTGTAAAAACCTTTAACCAGTACATTTTTTATTTCTTGCTACAATTTCTGTTTAGTTTCTTGGTCAGCAGCCAGGGGTCTGAAAACATCCTTGATATCTTCTAATCTAGTTGGCAAGAGCAGGAAAGCCCAATTACATGTTGTGACTTGCCCACTGCTGACAGAAGTACTTTTTCTTAAATAAGTTCCAAGATCATCCTAGACACACACTTGATTTCCACATCTTGGAAGTCTTGGAGAGTTTGCAAGCATGGACTCATTACAAACCCATACAAGACTACTGCTTAATCTTTTTTTACCTAGATATTTATTTATTTATTCAATATATGCTGCACTTTGGTGTGAAAGCCTACAAGATAAGAAGGAATTCCCATGCTTCTATGATTTTTTAAACCCATTGCTTCTCTAAACACATGGTCTCTCCTGAGAAGTTACCCTGAATGCTTTTGTAAATTCTGTGATAACCTTTGCTAACAAGGAAAAAGTCCCCGTTTCCACTGTGCTGGAGCACTAGTCTACTTAGCCAAGTATGTTTATTCCATCAGCTGTGGAAGAAGGAAAACCAAAATGCTGACCCTGGGAAAAAAGGTTTCAGGCTCTATAAGAAAGATAGAAAGTCACAGAACCTAAGAAAATATTGCCTCTTATAAAGTTAACTAGATAGTTTAAAAAGGAACTCATACTTCCTGCTTAATAGACTTTTGAAAAGTCAAGTTCTTATGATGTATTTGAAATATTTCAAAATAACTTGCCATGTGCTCTGGATTCTAAGAAAATTTATCTATGCCAGGTAAAGAAGCACATAAAAGTAAAAAAGAAAAAAATAAAATAAAAAAAAAATCAAACAACCCAACCCAAAATCCTGCTTGTTTTGATACCTGTTCATTGAGCACCTACAGCTGTCTGCAAAAGCCTCCATCATGACATCTGCCAGCCTCAGCTCATCAGATTCTGAGATTCTGCTGTCCTCACAGCAACTCTTGCACTCATCAAGAAAAATATCACCTTGAATAAACATATTCTTAAACAATTCGACTGTTTTCATGTGAATTCCAAAACCAAATTAAAAAATATTCCTCTCTAGTTCATTCATTCAGCCAAACTAATTCATCCCTTTTCGCCAGCTTCCAAACCACTTGCCTGAGAACCTTATCATTTGCCACCTCAATTCCTTTTAATTTCTTGTAAAAAATTCTGTTAATTCTGGTGCATTTAATTTTGTTTTTCAGCACTGCAAGTGAAGGTACAGTTTTAGAATGCAAAGATAATTTTCAACTGCTATAGAGAAGACAAATAATATTAACTATATTGTACCATAAAGGTAATTAGTAGAAACAGAGAGCTGGATTCTCTTCTTATGTCTCTTTCACATTAACTCTAGCTGAAGTGTGTGTACATGTATATACAAAATAATAGATGTACAATATCATATATATTATAATAGATATACACACATGCATGAATTGTAGGAGTACTATGTATACATTAAAAGATAAATAGATATTTAATACACAGCATTCTCAAATCTCAGGGGAATTAACTTAAACTTATTCCCTTGCAATATCAACAAATGTGCTGAATTTTTAAAAAGCTTTAGTAGGCTCACCTGTGCCATTAACCAAATCGCAGCTACCTTCCCAGTATGAAAGATCACTGTAAGATAAAAAGTCAGGTTATATGTAGCATATCACACCATTTAATCCACTTCATTAACTGTACTGCTAATAACTGCTCCATAAGCCTGATTCATTAGCAAAGTCAGATGACAGAGACGTTAATTCATTTCTTTAGACAAAGGATATAACACATTAGAAGAGGATAAAATGGATCTAGCTACTTAAGTATGCAAACCTTAGAGAAGGTAACAACTTGTATCAAATAATAAATACTTCTTTTAAACCCATGCTCCAAACAGAATCATGAATAGCTGAAAGAGGAATGAGGTTTAGCTAAACCCTGGGCTTGATCAGGTTGTCCTCAGATTATTGAAGATTTTCCATTTATTTATAGCTCTTAGTGAATCAAGCCTTACTCACACCTTGAAAATACATATGTTTTTTAATTATACAATGCTATGATACCTTTTGTTTTTATAACTTTCAATTACTGCTGTTTTTGTAATATCTTCTTTCCCAGTATAGACTTTGTAAAGTCCATCGAATGTCCCATTATACTGTAAGAGACACAAGAGGAAGGAATAACAGTTAGAAGAACTGAACCAGGCTGTAGCATTGTCACATTTTATTTCCTCTCACCAGCTGCCTTAGTTGTTATTCACAACGGTAAGTGATAGCTTTGGCTCCTCATTGATTTCTCTTACCGGGTAGAAGACTCCAAGAACTGGGTCCAAGGGGAAGGGGACCTTGTTTAAGAAGGGATCTTTATACCCCCACAGTAATTCTTTCACTGTTCTGTTCTGCAGCATGGATGATTTAGAAGATTTAATCCAAGTATTCAGTAGTAGCTGTACAAAACCACTTGGATACATTGAAGGTGCAGCCTACAACAGCAAAAAAATTAATGTTTAGCATAAAAATCTGCATTTCTTTTAGATTCAAAACATAGAGACTGACTCCAAGAAGTATCTGGCAAAGCCAGTTGCCAGATTTGCAGCTTGCTATAAGTTAAGTTTATACTTAAACCTGACACTCCATAGCAAAACCATTATTAGGCATAATTTACACAAAGGCAGATAGTTTGGCTTTACTTATTCCATGGGTTCACAAGACCATCCATAATCACAGAATTAGAAAACAGCTGAGGTTGCAGGGCACCTCTGGAAGTTATCTGGTCCAACACCTCTGTTCAGACAGGGCCACTGAGATTGAGTCGCTGAGGACTATGTCCAGATGGCTTTTGAATATCTACATGGAATAATCTCAAATCCCTATCTGTATAACACAGATTTTACCACTTTTGGTTTTCTACACTTTTTCTGTCATCTCCATATGTTACATACTTCAGATCCATCCATTCACATATAAACATGTAAGTGAAACTCTACAAGCTTTGTTACTGGCTTAGATAGGTGGTTGAGATTTGCTGTTACAATAGCAGCAACATAAGCATGTATGAATATCCATTATTTCTTTACTTCAAAAGAATACATATTTGCAAAAAAAACCCAAGTAAAATAGTTATCCTCAGCATAGCTGACACTCATGTCATCTGAGTTCATGATTGTTCTCTGGCAGTTTCAGTGTTACTGATGCTAACTTCCCCCGTTTCCTCTAGTATCTCAACAGTTAAATATGGGCACTGTTGTTTTCTTTTCCTTTACTTACAACAACTGCGAGGTTGAGGCATGTGAAGGTATCGTTTTCTGTCCCAACAGACATATCAGGTTCAAAACGAGCAACATTAGGCAACATATAGGATATTGTGCCATCAGCATTTTCCGTGATATTTTCTTTGGGTAAATATCGCACTCTTGAAATACAAAATGAAAACACAGAATATTTTTTACATTTGATATTTAATGTTTGATTAACATGACAATCCATAAATATACCTGACTAAAGTTTTCTGAAATACTCATGCATATGTTTGTAGAAGAATGCTGAACATTTTTCAGTTGCTGAAAGCATTCTAAACTTTTCATGTGAATATATGTAAAAAATCCATTTTCTCTACAATAATTTCAATTATGGACCATATATATTTTTATATTTTATTTTAAGTTAGTTTTCATTTGTCACATTTTTTCTAAGCTTTTTCATGGTTTCTCCTACATCGAAGATGACTCAGAATGGTTAATAAACATTCTAAATTTGGATCTGATAGACCCATGTTGCAACAAAACAGATTGTAAGTTAAATCTGTAATGGGAATCCCTTTGATACCATTTCACATTTATGTTAAAATTTATCTTTCAGCTCCACTGAGATTCTCATAAACCTCTCAAGGATTCTCAGTCAGCACAACACTAAGTTACAAATTTCTGACCTGCTGCAGTTCTAGTTCTATCTCAGCTTTTCAAGATCCCATCCTCTTGCTGACCTTTCAGTGGGGGCAGCACCCAGCAATTATAATGTGCCTTAGTCTGTGCTTTGGTTCCAGCTCTACCTGAGAAGGGTTCAGATCTTCCAGCCTGGGCTTGGGGGGAAGTAAAGGTTCTGAAGGCAATTTCCCCATGGTGCAGTCATAGCCAGTGTAGATGGACCTTACCCTTAAAGCAGCTGATGCTTTGCTTCTCAAGATTGGTTTGTGTGCATATCATTTTAATTAATAGTTTAATGTGTAGAGCACCTTCCTGAAAGTTGGGAGGTTTTCTGTTGGGTTTTTTTTTTTGCTTGTGTTTTTTTTTCCTAATTCATGTTACTTCTAATTGAAAACAAAATGCCTAAATCAAAGTTTCCCAACAGAATCTAGGGGACCGTTGCATTTTCAAAACCAGTTGTTCTACATTGCAATAAATAATAAATATATAAAGGTAGTTTGAGAAAGCTTAAGAGAGAGAGACTCAGTGTTATAATAATTCAGGTAGACCCAACACCCCTGGTGAGAATGACTGCAGCAGTGAGAAGAGCTATAAACATCATTTCTTATACAGTCCTAACCAGGCTTTGGAAAGAGATTTGTTCCTGAGAAAAAGGGCACTAACACAAGAATAAAGCTTTTCTGTTTGGCGAGAATTCACTTTCTGCAGTGTTTCTTAACTGGATAGCTTCCAAATTCCTGTGTAATCGTTTCCTACACCTTCCCAAGTACTCTACAAAGAACCAAACCCTCTGTTTCCAATGAGAAATAAAAAGTATTTTAGGCATATTTAGGCACCTCAGATGTAAATAATGAAGTGCAAAAACCATCTTGAGAATATAATATGCATTTTCAAAGATGTCAAGAAAAAACATCTATTATTTTTGCAAAGCAGTTTCAGAACAAGGATGCCAGCTGGAAATTAGACTTAATGACTTCATTAGGGCTAGCATCAACTAGCCCTACATCAACTTCACATTTAGAACTAAGCAAATTATTAAAAGCTTCCCTGAAAGGGGCTGCATCCTAGGTCTAGCCAGTACATTCAGAAAAAGGAATTATTTTCAGAGGACAAATTGAAGAAGGAAAATCTATAGAGTAAAAATATGTCTTAACGAAGCAAAGAAAAATTATGTTGTTACAACAAATATGAATTATACATGGATGATATGATAATCTCTTGGTTGTAGGGCATCTAGCCTATTTTCTTCAATATAAAATGTTTGCAAAAACTGAACAGCAGCAAATGACACAAGCCTCTGTGTTGTGACAAGCACCTTGTCAATGAGCAATCATATTACACAAGAGTGAACAACTTCAACTACTTACCTATTACTACATGTGTTTTCCCCATGTGAGACTAAATACAGAAAGTGTTAGTGATTGCTGTGTGTAACTGCAATTTAGTAATTTTTGTCAAGCTCAACTAAAATACTATGCTGGAATTTAAAAAGAAAATTTTATCTCAGCAAAACTTGCTCTGACTTTATCAAAACTTCTGATATGACATGTAACATATTCAGGAGTCTTTGCTTACCTGTATGTGTAAGGTCCTTTTTGTTCAAGTTTTGGACGTGCTCCTTCATCTAACACCTCTGAAGGATTTTGCACATGGAAAATCCAAAATTGCCTGTAAATTGAACTTCCTGGCACAACCCAGTTGGCATAAGCAATGGTACCATTTACAATGACAGCTTCCTAAAAGGGCAAAAATCAAAGCTAAAATTAACCACAAGAAATTAGTTACAAGCTGTATTTACTTTCAAGAAGATTCCCAAACAGAAAAAATCACACAACTATTCTATCATTAATATGAGGCATACAGCATACATTTGTCCCAAGTCTGAAGGCAGCCTTCCTGCTCAATAAGAACAAAAGTGAATCCCTCTAAAAAAAAGATTATATAATTTATACTACATCTTCCTACTTCTGTGGCCAGGCAATGCCTTAGATCCCAAATACTTGCAAAATCTACTGATTATTTGTAAAAAGAAATTTTTTGAATGATTGAATTATACCCAGTAGCTTTTAGAATCCATAAACTACTATCTGCAGATAGCCCAGGGAAGGAAACAAGAGCTATATCTGAACATAGCTCAGGGACTAAGTATTTTTACACCTGGAGAAAGCAAATGGTTTTCTCACAAGACTGTTTTTTGTCAGAAAACTCTTTTCTTCAGAACTGAGATTTTTTAAGAAATCTCTCTGGTTTTAATAACATTTCGTAAGGAAAGTTTCCCATGTCTGAGGAATGTGGACAAAATATGGCTGTAAGGACAAGACAGGATGTAAGGAACCACTCTAGAGCAACCAACAGCTTTATGTCTTTGACACTCATCTATAACATGGTAAAAGTCTATTCAGTCCTTGGGAATGTACCGTGAGAAAAAGAGTTTGAAGGTAAGGCTCCTGTATTGCCAGGAGAATGCCTGCTTTGCCTGGTCTACATCAGGTCTCTTCTGTATGATTTTCCCAAAGCTCTGTGATAATGCAGTTTCTCCTTTTGGTAGTAAAAATTTAGAAAAATATTTTCAACAAGAAGAAAAATCTAAGCTGACTGGCTCCAACATTTAAAACACTTTTTTATCAGAGTTGTGTGCTAATAATTAGTTAATTTTCACAGCTGCTGGAGTCCCAAGAAGCAAAAGGCTGTGATCCCACAAGAGAACAAAAAAAGATATTTTAAATTAGCAGTTGCTAGATTTTCATTCTACCTCATTTTTATGCCTTTAGAGTTTGCTTAGCAACCACCATAGGAAAAAAAAAATCAACTATAATTTACATGCATTTGTGTGAGAGAAGAAGGAAGCCTTGCCAAAAATGTTATCAGTTTGAAGTCTTGTACTCAGACCCAAGAGCTAAAAATCAATTCAGCGGGCTCCAGCACAGATATGATCCTGTGTGGGACAGAACATCTCTTTGATGAAGAGAAAAGTTTACATGATTTGGAAATCACCTTTTCAGTTTCCACACAGTATTTCTCAAAGGATCTGGGAGGAATAGAATGATATAAAGAAAAGTACAGTTCAGTCTGCTCAGAGTCAGTCTGCTCAGCAGGCTCCTGGGATGGAGGCAGATGCCAGGATTTGTCCTCCTGCTTCTGTGTAACTGGGGTAGGGAAATGGTTAAGGATTCCTGGCAGCTACATGGTGAAAAGGACAATCTTAATCTGTCTGGAAGACTACTACACACAGGCACAAGGGGACAACAGGGAAGTTTCAACCATGTAACAACAGGATTTAAAGTCATAGAATCATAGAATCATAGAATTGGCTGGGTTGGAAGGGACCTCAGAGATCATCAGGTCCAACCCTTGATCCACTACTGCTGTGGTTACCAGACCATGGCACTGAGTGCCACATCCAGTCTCTTTTTAAATATCTCCAGGGACGGAGAATCCACCACTTCCCTGGGCAGCCCATTCCAATGTCTGATCACCCTCTCCGTAAAGAAATTCTTTCTAATATCCAACCTAAACTTCCCCTGGCACAACTTAAGACCATGCCCTCTTGTCTTGTTGAAAGTTGCCTGGGAAAAGAGACCAACCCCCCCTGGCTCCAGCCTCCTTTCAGGGAGTTGTAGAGAGTGATGAGGTCTCCCCTGAGCCTCCTCTTCTCCAGGCTGAACACCCCCAGCTCCCTCAGCCTCTCCTCACAGGACTTGTGCTGGATCCCTTCACCAGCCTGGTTGCCCTCCTTTGGACCTGCTCCAGGACCTCAATCTCCTTCCTGAACTGAAGGGCCCAGAACTGGACACAGGACTCGAGGTGTGGCCTCACCAGGGCTGAGTACAGGGGCAGAATCACTTCCCTGGACCTGCTGGCCACGATGTTCCTGATCCAGGCCAGGATGCCATTGGCCTTCCTGGCCACCTGTGTCTTCTCCTATGTCCTTATATCCCTCTGCTAGGGGTTATAAGATGATACACTAACTGCTCTGCCACAACAGCACTTGTCCAGAGGGCCTTGGCCATGGAACCTCTCCTCCAATCTTGGGCAGGCACACCCCAACCTGCCTCCAGATTTAGACATCTCGGGCACTTTCAAAAAGCGTTTATTCTGCACTTGAGATTCTGTGTTGACTTGGAAGAATATAAGGAATATGCTTCCTCACAGCTTTCTCCATGTAAATGATCTTAGTTTTTCCAAAGGGTAGATCATCTCCCTGCTATTGAAGGGAAAGCTAAGTGTGTGGAGGACTTTATACCAGCTTTTTAATACAACCAGGACAATATTCTTGTAATCTGACAATGCAGGCTGTGTGAAGAGCCTTTTCATTTACTTTCTGTACTGTCCCTTACCACATTTTAGTACTTATCAATCTAGAACAACTTTGCTGTCCACCTAAATACGAGGGGTAGTTCTTTATTTTCCATGCAATAATAACTGCTATACCCTTAGGAAATGCCAACAGAGAAAAATTACTTTGGACATTGCATAAAGAAGTCCCTCTGGGACCTGAGTACATGGGACAGGCAGGTCACAACACATTACTGTGGGGTTTGCAGCCCACCATCTACTCTGTGCCAATAACACTGTGGACACTCTTGCAGGATGCTTCAAGGGGGCAGCTGATCCAGCCTGAGGCTGCTGCAGCTACGGGGGCAATCCAGGTCCCACAGCACCCAGCACCTGAGCCATATCCCCCCTGCTTCCTTTGGGCCAGCAGTCATTCCTCAGAGAGCACTTTCTGCCTGCTGGACTGGAGCAAGGTTATTTCAGTTTTGGTTTTTTTGGTTTGTTTCTTTTTTTCTTCACTGTGTTACCTTTTTACCAGTGAGCTACTTGACTTTGTGGTGTGAGCAGGAGGAAAGATCAGATGAGAACTAGAGTTAAAACAAGGGAAGCAGCAAAACAAAAGAGGGAGGGGGAGGAAGGGAGCAAGACTATTATCTTTGGTGGCATTCAGCCATCATTGTTAGTACCCACAAAGGAGGTGTATATAATTCTGCTGCATACACAGAGACTGCAAATGATGGGTTAAAGTGGAAGAAAATCCAGAGCTCTGTCTTTATTTGTGCCTTCATTTAATAATAATAATATGCTCACACCAGCAAGCCCTTGAGTTTTGGCTCTCTGATCACTGGTGAGTCCACCCTTAAATATTACTCCTCTCTATGGCTGGCCACTTGTATATTCCCCTAATGACACTGACGTGTTTTGTGATACTAAGAAAGGTAGGGTAATTTGGGAAATTACTAATTTGAAACTGGTAATATGTTGGGGGTTATGAAGGTATGAATTCCACTTATGTTTAATCAACATACTTTCTTGGGTAGAATTCTAATTAGAAAAAGACTAAGGGCAACTAAGCCCAGAGAGAGTAAGCCAGAGCCTGAGCCCTGTATTGTGAATTTGCTACAGACTATAGACACTCGATAACTACTGGATGACTTATAGTTTTGTTTGTTACATACTTAAAAATACCGTGTTCCAACATGATAATCTTACCTAAACCATTACCATAGGCTGCACCTGGCATATCACAACACTCTTGAGAAGCCAAACTCCACCAAGAATTCCCAGGCTGTATTGTGCATCTCTATCTCATGTAGCTGCATCTGTTCTCATGGTGTTCTCCCACAATAATATGAAACACCTCTCACCTCCCTAGTAAATCTACAGCAGCTCTAGCATCTTAGGCAATAGTTAACTGTTAGCAAAAGTAGCTATCCAATATGTAATTGCTACACAACCAAGTTATCTCATGACCTAATTCTGCCAGACTGAGAGAAATCAATGGGAACTTTAATCCTTTTTGTTTCTGACACAATTTTTCCCCCAGTTGTGGTGTGTCAACTGGCTACATAAATTCAAGAAATGCTGAGCAGTCAGCAATATGAACTTGCTTGTTTTTTGTTGCTTAACATTCACCTACATTCAGCCATCGTCATTGTTGATGAAGAAATATGAAATGTAAGACAAAGTTTCTGTCTTAACAAAGGATCTGGTCAGATGGACAATGCCATTTTCTGGGAACTGAGAGATGACATGAGTACTTTAGGCTGTAGCAAAATTGTTATTAGTTTATGTACTGTAAGTCTTGAGCTGCACATATAAGCTGGAGGAAACACAGTTCTGTTAAATCAAGTTAAGTTCCAGGAAAAAAATTAGTCTGCTTTCATTTTTTAACTGAAGTACCAATGGCTCTTTATTACTTTGTAAGTGATTATTATCTTATTATTAGCTTACTATACAGACTTTGTTGGATCAAAATGTAGTCATTTTTGAGTCCCTGATCATAAAACATTAAAGAAGCCAAGCAATATTATCATTTATAATGCTGGAATACGTGATTAAATCACTTATGTTCTGCTGACAGACAGCAGTTACTTTAGCTTCATTACTTTAGATAAAGAAGTGGCATATCAATATCTCAAACAGTTTTAAATCAGAAGTGTTTCCTATGCCTCCAGTAGCTAAGGAGATACAATCTGTCCCATCACAGATAACAGTTATGTAGAAGACAGATGGCTAAACATACTAGCTAAAATTGATAGTTTTATTTCTAAAAATAGCAGAGAGTTGTCTTGAGGACTACAACAAGAAAACGGCTCTGAGGTATTTTGGCAAATAATACATGACTCTGTGTTATCAATTAATCATGAATTTAATGTATTAAATAGGATTGTGTTGTTTCTGATAACCTCCTGAGCTCACAAGCTCAGGTATGAAGCAAAGGTCTGAGAGAAATAGTGATAAAAATTTTTTTTTCAGCAAATGAGTCAGGAAATGGGTTTGAGTGGTTAGACCTAGCTGGGAATTTTTTTTTTCTTCGGTTGACAGCTGAAGAAAAGAAAGTTTTATCATAAGTTAAATGTTGAGAAATTTTACCATAGTAAACATTTTAAGGGAGTGATAAGCAAAAAGTAGCAATTGAGCCATTTCAAAATATCTCCTTTCAACAATACCAGATGCAAGCTTTCTGATTGGTTGTTTTGAATTCACTTTTTTTATTATTTTTTTATGTTAGGTGTGATTATAGACATGAAACAGACATAATGTGCCACTGAAATGTGTGGAGTCACTTAAAAAGGTACATTTTGATAGCCTCAGACAAAATATTTTTTTAAGAGAACTCTGAACCTTTTATGTTTCAATCTAAATTTTTTAACAACAGTTTTCTAAACTTCTAAAACTTTCACGGAAAAGCACCTAAGAAAACCAGGAATTTTGCCTTTTGGTATTGAAGTGAAACCTTTATAAGAGGGAAGCCTCCATTCCCTGAATAGTATCAGAGCTGAACTAGCACAGCACTAATCTCTTTGGATGGATCCCTGCCAAGATGCTGATATTGCTGTCATTTTGAGTGTGCACTTCATGTTACAGGTTCTTTAAAGATCCTTTAAAAAGATACAGAAAATCTATGTAATGTTGACAGTCTTTAAGCTTGCTGGACACAGGTGTAGGAACAACTTATCCCAGACAGATCTGAGACAAAGGTAAAGCAGTCTGGGGTTAGAGCAGGTAGCAATGTGTTTTGTGTTGAAGCACAGGTTTTACAGTTTATAAACTGGAACAGGTTTAGACAGTTAATAAACTGGAACATATGAAGAGGTGCTATCTTGGTGTTACATGGACTTTGTTTGGATTGTACACCCATGGACTGCTCATGGGAAGATAACAGTACCTACCTCCTAAGAGATAACAGCCTATACCCTGGGAGTCTCTGCCAAAATTCTAAGGGAAACTGACATTGTCCACATGCTAACAGGGTCCTTTCTCTTTGCTGCAACAACAGTACGCAGCCTTCCAAGAAAACATGACCTGCAGTGTTTACTCAGGCTCGCCTCTCAATGACTGTCATAAAGAAGAAATGATGCTGGTAGGGTTTAGTAACCTGCAAACGTGTGCTTAGGGGAAGAGCACTCAAGCTTCTGCTGGTAGCAAGAACAAGAACAGTAAGAACTATTGATTGCATTGATTTTTGAAATTAAATGTGTCCCTGCTTACTGGGAGATGCTCATCTGGACTTGCTTGAGTGTAAATTTGTGATACTGCGATTTGACTAGCAGGTCAAATTTTGTGGCCAGCAGGTCGAGGGTGGTGATTCTGCCCTTCTACACTGTCCTCGTGAGACCCCACCTGGAGTACTGTGTCCAGTTCTGGAGCCCCTATTACAAGAAAGACATGGATGTGTTGGACCATGTGCAGAAAAGGGCCACGAGGATGATCAGAGGGCTGGAGCACCTCTACCAGTGAAGACAGACTGAGAGAGTTGGGGTTATTCAGTCTGGAGAGGAGAAGGGTCCAAGGAGACCTTATTGTAGCCTCCCGGTATCTGAAGGGGCCTGCAAGAAAGCTGGTGAGGAACTTTTTAGGATGTCAGGTGGTGATAGGACTAGGGGGAATGGATTCAAACTGGTAGATTTAGACTGGAACTAAGAAGAAGTTCTTCACCATGAGGGTGGTGAGACACTGGCACAGGTTGCCCAGAGGGGTGGTGGAAGCCCCATCTCTGAAAGTTTATAGGGCCAGGCTGGACAGGGCTCTGAGCAACCTGATCTAGTGGGAGGTGTCCTTGCCCATGGCAGGGGGGTTGGAACTAGATGATCTTGGCTCCTTCCAACACTGAAAATTCTGATTCTAAATCTTGATAACAAGTTAATGTGTGGCAATTTGATTTGCTATAGCATGAAGTGTCCTAAAACCACTCATTCAGGAGAAAAAAAATTATTTAATATTTGTTTTTCTAATCCAGCAATAACCTTTTGTCCCAAAATTCACTTTCCCATAAATATACTGTGTTGCTGTCAGCTTGTGCAAAGAATTAGGATTGACTCAGGCAGTGAAAAAAATAGGTGTCTTTTTTCAAGCTTTGGACTGTGTAGAATTTAAGACATGATTTTGCATAAATTGTAACATCTGAAACAGCTTTTAACTTTTATTAAAAGTGTCATTTTGACATTTGTTTTCATCCACTGGGTGGGAACCTCAGTTCAGGCTTTGCCTTATCTGAGTCCAAATGGAAACACAAATGCTTACAGGCCATTAATGAGAGAACATCTCACTTAATACTTTATTTCCTGTCCTAGAAATTCTTGAGAAATTCCAAATAAGATTGGAAGTCACATATCTACTAGGTATTTCCTAAAAAAAATTTACATTTCCAAAAGTTAAATATTTCAGAAAAATATTTTCAAAAAAAAAAGTATTTCAGTATGTTCTGTTTTGTTTGCAGTCCACTCTAAATTTTTCTTAACTATAACTGCAGTGGCCCTTACACCAACACAGGCAAATCAGAATTAGATCCAAGCCCCTCTTGTACATCTGCTGAACTGATGTCATATTTCAGCTATTACACCTCAGTTGATCTTTTCTGGAAAGGAATTGTCTTATAGTCTCATGGTCAGCATGATAAAAAGGAATAAAAATAATCCAAGATGACTTGTGCTTAGGAAAAAATGTATGTTTACTTAAATAAAGCCTCTAAAAAGTTATTATTTGATGTTTTATATGACCATATGTACCAAACAAGCTACCTTGAAATAGATACAAGCATATGAAACATGATCACAATGCAGAAAATTATGAAGAGGTTGAGGAAAAAAATTACTCTAACACTTTACCACTAAGAACTCATTCAGGTCTAATTTCATATACAGACATTTGCAAGCCATGCTGTATAACTAGTTCGTTATTGCAATTACACAAATGAACACATATTACTAATATTTATAATTTGTTTTCAAAATACTTAGTGGGAAGAGACAACATTCTGAATTAACTCAAAGTAAATATTTAGTGTAAGGAGACACATTTTTAAAACCAGGTACTTTCTAGACAAACTACCATTTCCTCTATATGTCAATCAATTAAAATTATATGCAAATAACATTACTTTTTTTGTAAAATGTTGCAAGGTAAGACATTATCTAGTGAGAATTAATTTTTTATTTTCTATAAATTTGAAAAATTCATTAGAAATACAATAAGAATTGGAAAATTCCTCTATACCTAGGTTTTCACTGAGTTTGCTGAAAAAATTAAAATAATATGTAGAAGCCACTTTTTTCCATTAAAAGAGAAAAAAAAATAGTTATGGCAGAATCAGAAATGAGGCAGGGCCTCAAAAAACAGTTTAACATTTCCTGACAGTTCATATATCCATCTCTACAACTGACTGCAGTAGCTGTTGAGTTACAGGCAGTCTTCCAGAGGGCCTTTGACTAAGTAACTCCAAGATGTCCACAGTCTCCAGCACTACAGCAAATCGTTAGGAGGCCTGGCCAGCAGTCAAAGACCTTAAGGCTTTTAGATTTTTAACTCTAGGAGCTACCACCTTGTCTGCAGTGACCCCAAGGAGACTCCATGGTGGACACCTCAGTGCTTCCATGGTCTTTCACTCCAGATTACTCCGTTATTTGGATCCTCAGTTGTACACCCTTTCCACCAAAGATTTAAAAAATTAAGAAAAAACTAGATTTTAAGGAAATTAAATAATGTAAAATAACTGAAAAAAATTGTGTTTGCCAAGTCTACAGCTCTCTACTTTAATTACTCTTTCCATTTCTATATGATTCCATCCTGCATCCTTGTGGAGCACATGGTCACAGAAGGTGAGCTGAATGCATGTAAATATAGAATTAGATTCTGCATCAGAAGTCTGTTAGATTATTTGCATTTAGCAAATATTAGAGTGTGGAAAGAGTATGAAAACAGGAAAAAAATGTAGAAAAACAAGTATATGTACCATCAAGGGAAAAAAAAACTAGAAGTAGAAATAATAAAACTTGAAAAAGCTTGTTTATAAATTAGGTTATGGAAAACACATTTTGAAAAAATATTTTAGCTTCTTATGTGAGTCATGAAGAACAGCAAGCAGAAAACATGGCAATATAATTAACATATTAAAAGAATATTACTGTGGCTTCTATTCCGAGGGAAGTTTGGATTGCAAATACTACAAAAATAGGTTTAATAAAGAAAAAAAGAAAAAGGAAAAAAGAAGAAACAGAACACAGATTTTGAAATAATGTCTATTCAGTAGCCACAAAACATATAGATTGTAAAAATCTCAAAAATGCATACCTTTTTTATTGCTCTGCCTATAAGGTAATCTCCAATTGGTATCAGAGCTCCCCCAAAGATAGCCAGAATAGCACTGATCACAGCCCCAGTGATGAGCCCACAGTTTCTGTTACAGCCCATCCCTCTCCTTTGTCAGGGTCCAGGCAGACAATGTAAAAATATCCTTGCTGTAAGGCTTGACAGGTCTTTTCTCACTTCTTAGTCCCAATAGACTCACGGATCTTCCTGAGAGAAGCTGCTAATATGAGGAGAAAGTGAACAAAAATCACATTCCAAAGATCAAAGTACAAAGTGCATGAGCTGAAGCAGGTAGGAAGATAACATGTCAAAAAACAGCCAGCAGGGACAACCAATGCAAAAAATAAAAAAAAAAAAAAAAAAAAAAAAAAAAATATTGCATGCACTTTTGGCAAGCAAGCCACTTGTTGGATATCATTATTATCTTTCTTCCAGATGTCTGAAGACCAGTAAGTTCTTTCAGAACTTTTTTTTTTTTCTTTTTTTTTTTTTTTTTTGGTTCTGTTGAATTAAAACAAAATAACATCATTACTATTCAGCTGACAATTTTCCTCAGGCAAGCACCTTCCCTAAAATCCCACTGTGCCAAAGGAGAAAACTATAGTTCTCTGTTTTTACCAGGGCCTGAAATGCCTGTGACTCCCACTTCAGGCAAAACCAGGAGTTCACACAACTACTGTGGCCTGCCCAGGCTGTTTCTGCAATTCTAAAGCAGGTATTAGCTGCAAAGTTAATTACACGTTCAAGGCCAAACACAGAGAGCAAAGGAAAACAGAAAGATGGAGTAGAAGAACAATTCAACCTGAATTTCCAGATTAGTCATGAGGATTAAAGGCATAAAAAAATTTCATGGATTTCTAAATAGTAAAGAAGGTTTAGGAATAACATTTATTTTTGTAAATGCACTTATGAGGTCCTTTTAAAAAGAAATATGCACACAACATGCACTGTCATATAAAGTACCATGGTCAGCAGGCTAATGACGTGTACTTCCCTGTCCTACCAAGCTCACAATCATATCATGTCCATAACCTGATACCAGACACCTCTTTTTATTTGCACTGGAAACCCACCTTTTGCCTATTATGTTAGCAGTTTATGGCTCCCTTGCCATTAACAATTAATATTTCTGTGCATTTGAGGTCATTGGGCATTTTATTCATTTCTCCTTGAATAAGTGGAGGCAGAATGACCAAAAGGCTACTGTCAATCTCAGAGAAATGGCCTTCCTATCAAAGTCAGCCATTCCATCTACCTATCACTAGATCATTCCTTGTGGTACCCTCATCAAGACCTTACTTTTTGTTGTTTTACCTTTATATGCAAGGGACCAAAAAATAAACTTTATTTTGCTAAATTTTTTAACTTTCATTGGGACTGCAAGGATACTCTTCACAGATGTAAACCTGGCTTTTCTACTGGAGGATGTACACCGCATTTGCACCACAGGTTTTCTACATTCTTTTCCTTCCTAGTATGTCTGTTCCTCTCTATCTGTACAGAAACTCCTCAAAGGGGCAAAATTAAGAAGAAAAAAAAAAATTCCCCAAAGTTTTTATGAAACTTGTTGCAATTTTCACAAAGATAACTGAAAGATGACTGAAATACAAAAGCACCAAGTTATTAAAGTCTATTTGATATAGCCTAATGTGGCTAACTACAAACTTCAAAGCAAACTCAAGTTGGGAATTCATTAGACTTTCAAATGGTAGTCACTAGGACCAACTCTCATATCTTTGTATGTTCAGATCAGGATCTTTAGTCTGGCAAAAGCAGAATTGTAACACAACTGTGCAATTTATAGTGTAAGTGCTGTGGGGATTTTAAAAATCTGATCACTGCTACACAGTGCAGCAAACCTAAGGAGAAGGAGAAATCCTATTAAATCAAATTCTGAAAAGTACATATTTCAAGTTGATTTTTCCCCAATAATGTAAATTCTAACTTTTTTTTTTTTTTTTTTTTTTTTTTTTTTGATTGGGGAAATAAGTCATCTTAATATTTAAAATAGAAATCACCCCTTCCCACAAGTGTTTAAGGAAAGCATTAGAAATCATTTTCTTGATTTACATACTGGAGCTTTTCAAATTCAACAGAAACACACCTTCCACCAAAATACATTTCCGTCTAAGCTTCTATAAGATATTCCAATGGATTTTGTTTGTGTTAGGCAAATTAGGAATCCCATGAGCACTAAACAGCTAGAAAGAGACTGGCTGCTAATAAATAGTGAGTATTCCAAGATTTTGCAAATTGTAAAATATTCACCTTTTCCCCACCAAAACCAATGCAATAACAGTCTAGACATATCTCAATTTCTGCAATTCAAAGTATCCATTACACAACTGCAATGAAGAGCATTCACAACATAATAATTTCACATAGAAGTCAGGAAGCTATTCTCATCTAACACAAATGAATGTAAAATATTAAAAGTATTAATAAAGTACTAATTAGGTATTAATAGAAATATTAAGTAGAACATTCCAAGAAGAATGCAGATGTGTCTGAGAATTCATGCTCAAGCTGAAATAATTTACCTTAAGCAGAATAGAAAGTACCATTAAAAATAAGATATTTTCTATGAGAATATAGTATCATTTAAATATAGAGTTGAATACAGGAGTAATAACAGTATTCACCTGTTTCTAGAATGATGGATATATACTTTTAATATTGTTCCAACTGACCCTAATAGAACATTGAATGTGAAATTATCCATTCAAATCTTTGAAAAGACAGTTTATAAGCAACATAATAAGAGGAAAGATGCAAAACACCATTAAACATTTTCCCTGCTTAACTTACACCTCTGTACAAATCAGTTTAAAAATCCTGAAACTACTAAATGATGCATTTGCAGATAGAAGAGTTTATTTTTGAGCTTTTTTTCAATCCTTGAGACATTTTGAATTTATAGTTTTGAGCTTTTTATCTGCAAAAGTAAATGCTATAAATATTACTTTAGAAAGGTGGTTTTCTAATATATTCATGTGACTCCAGAAATGTATTTTCAATAATATCTAATTTTAAAGGTTTCACATAGTAAAACTGGAAAATCCAGCAATACCGAACATAAAATACATAATAATCAAGCATTTCATTAATACATGTAAAATTGTGCTGTTTCTTGAAAGTAGCTTTGAAAAATCCTGCCATTTTATTTTCCTTTACAATTAAATATTTTCAAGAGTTTCCCTCCAACTGATTTTAAAAGTATTTCTGAGGAAATCCCTCTGATTTTAAAAGCTGTATGAGATGACTCACCTTGAATAAGGGCAACTGACTTTTCAGCTGAACATACAAGTACTTAACACATGACTTGCATCAAGTTACGAGAAGACAAGCAGCTAAATCTCCCCACCAAGCACATAGCCTCTTAACTCTGAGGGAGTGTTTATATATTCCAAGTGACGTCAGGTCCCTGTTTATCTTTTTTTCCAAAAGAAAAAGTTGTATTGGTGCTTTGGGGGGGGGGGGTTATTTTTACAGTCTGACTAAAAGCCACTACCTACATCTCGTGGTAATATACTTAGCAGCTGCAATCTGTCAAATTTTGATCCAAGTAAGTCAAAGGTCAAGGAGACAAAAGGGTAAATTACTTATTTGCCTGCTGGTCACTACTCTAACATACATTTGCTTTAAAACTGCTCATATTAGCAAGTTATGACTAGTCAGTTCCTGACAGCTTCTTTAAATATAGAGTATTTTCAAATATTCTTTACTGCAATAGCATGCTCTGCTGCTTAAATATAGCCTGACCACTGCAGTAATTCCCTGTCAGAATAAAGGCTAAATACCTTTGCAGTTTAATCATCATGATAGAATATTTTTAAGTAATAACATTCAGGAAATGTCAGAATATTTTTAAAGGGTTGGTTTTTGTTTTTTTTTTCATAGGTTGAATTACAGCATTTCCTCATAAAGTGGTAAGACTCTTCCTCTTTTATGGCAAGTTCAGTGAAGTTCATCACAGAAGCTTCTTCATCATAATGTATCTAAAATCAGTTATTCTTGCACTGACTATTCTTCTGCGTAGAACAAAGTGTCACCTCTGCAAAGTGTCTACTAAAAATTAGTGATAATCTAGCAAAATTTTGCACAATTAATTCATCTCAGGTGTTTTAAATTAATGGCTATTTTAAAAGATTCTTATGGCAGCAGCAAGAGGAAGTTATTTACATCTGTCTTAATTATGAGAGAAAATGTTCCTCAGAATCGATTCTTAGGGCCAGGCTTTCAGGGTATAGCACAGAATAGTTTGTCATTCATATTTTCAGAATCTGTTTGTGCTTTGACTGATTGTTTACTGCTCTGTTTTTGCTATCACCCTATTTGAAAGCTAAACTTTTGTGGAGGAAGTTCCTTTTTCTCATCTACTTCTTCTAAGCAAATCTAAGGTGGACAACAATATTTTGTCCTGGCAGTGAAGACCAGAGAGAAAGTGAGCCTGATCCTTTGAAAGCGACTTGTTGCCTAAATCTCACTGCCAGGCAAAGTTATGAACCCTGTATCTCCAGTTTCACACCCTCAAAAAGTGGAGTAAATTTGTTTTCCTGTATTCAGTGGAGTTTCACTGCTGAAAGAAGCAGTCTTCCACATCATGGTTCACATGCACTGCTTTTCTGATTATAATTATTTCTATTGGACATCTTTAAGGATGCTATCCTGCTGATGCTTTTCAGGATGCCCACATAAATATTCCCACATTCCTGTGGGGATTCTCTGATGTGCAGTACAGGACAGCATGATTTTATATTACTGCATTTCTGCAGTCACAATACTCGCAGATTTTTTTCTTCCTATGCTTATTAGGAAACTTTTAAAAATGAATGGTAAGGCTAATGCCTTGTCAGATGTGGAGAAATTATCAGATGTTAGCTGATAGGAGCAAGAAAATAAGAAAAACTCAGGAAATTCCTTTTAATACTTTTGTACACTCCAAATTTTTCAGAGGATACTAACCTTTAAAAAATTGAACAAAACCAACCTTCTAGCTCTTAGGTAAATGCCAAGTCCTGGAGCAGAAGATGAAGATAGTGTTCCTAGCATTCAAAACACGGTTTTCTGTTATCTTTTGAAAACCCTTCCTATTTTGAAATAAAGATTTGACAAATTATTTTGCCTGGATTTATTGTTTATGTGGCTTATTCTATTAACATCATCTTACCTGGCTTCTACAGTGCCCACCCATTATCTGCCTGGCAGTGGTTCTCTGGCTTCTCCACAGTTATTAGGTCCCACAAGAAGGTTTGTGTCTTACTCAGTAATGAAAGATTTAAAGCATTAAAAAAAACCAAAACAAAACCACACCACAAAAAATGAGAACACGTGGCTCATGTCCCCAAATAAGCTCTTCCTGATTCCCCATACTCATGTTTACTCATGTGCACTTAGATCTACTGAGAACAATGAATCATCTACAGAAGAAAATGTGCAACTTGTCACCAGCTGGATGAGATTTCTGTCTATGTGTATGGGTGGTTCTAGATGTTCTTTTATAGGGAATTAAATTATGCATCCAGAAAGGGTAGTTTGATTTCCTATACAAATAAAAATCTTCAGTGTATCACATCATCACTTTCTGTGTAAGGAACACTACATGAGGTATTTCCCCAGATTGACTTCCACAAATTATTTCACTTCTACTGCACAAGAGCCACCCCTGGAGTGAACATGGCCAATCTTCATCTGTTGCCTATGAAGAACTTGGCTATGTAACAGCCCAATTATAAAAATATTAGTATAGGCTTAATATTTTTTCCTACGTTAAATGTTCACTCTTTGTCTCAGTTACTCTCACTGTGATTGCTACATTTTACCACCTCATTTTCTGAAACCAATGGGATAGAACAGAGGCATTTTGCAGGAGTAGTCACCTCACTTTAAAAGAAGGAAGTATCAATATATTTCAGATGTATCAGTTTTGCATTTAATATCTTACCTTTTGGGGCCTAGGATGATAGCGAGACATAGTTTCATAGCAATGATTCTTTTTTTGTTTAAAGTTAACTACAAATATTTGTTACAACTAACTTTATCCAAGTAAAAAGTAGCCATTTAGCCCAAAGAACTAGCTAGAGCACATCCACAGACTCATCCTACCTATCTTAAGTATTTATCTGAGGTAAGGATGTACCATAGCCTTTGGAGGTACAGATATTTCTCCTTTAACTGCAGAATATCTAAGCAAGTCACTTAAATTAAACATCTAACTTTTAGAAGGTTAATGTTAGAACAAGTCTGCTCAAACTCACCAGAAAGGTCTTCTAATTTTTCTCCCTTGTCATAGTACCATGTCAACAATACCAGGACAGCTACACAAGGTTCTGGTAAGCGCAAACACATTTTGAAGCAAGGAGAAAACACAATGAGAAAACTTCAAAATATTTACCACCTGACATTATTGGAAAGTCTGGCCAAAGACTGCAGATATGGCAATTACTTGCCTACCTCACATGACAGACTTTTACTGCAGTGTTTGCTTTCCACATTTTCCAGTGGGTGCTCTGAGACATACTCAAACCATTCATTTCAAGCTGTCCTCAGACCCTTTTAAAAAAATCCTCCCAAACGTGCATTAGTAACTGATTTCTCATCACAAGAGCTTGAAAGGCTCATTCCAAACTACTGTGTTGCTCCTTCATCAGGCACTAAAGACTCCCAGCTGTAGCTTTCCCAGCTCTGTGAAGCTTTAGGATCTAAGGTTCTGTCCCTTGTGATATTCAATGTGTTCCGATGATACAGAAAACCTCCTAAAATACCATTGGGTCAAGCCAACTTGGCAGCAGTGCAGTGGAAACAGCATGATACATTTGGCTCCTGTCACTGATGAGTTCTCTGTCAAACTGTAACTAGGTTCTTTAAGGGGAAAATGGGTGATGGAAGACCCAGCAGCTGCTTTGGTTCACTTTTTTTTCCCCAGATAATTTCTGATCTGATTCTAATCTCTTGTTTTACTGACTGTGGCATGCATAAGTTTATTCCTTTCTCAGTGCTAAAAATAATTTTTTACAATTTATTTCCAAGCAATTTTAGCTGGGGAATCAGGTGGAGAAAGTCCAAGGGAGGCAGGGACAGAGCAGACTTTGATTCTTCCAATGCTGTGGATTCATGTGAGAGTCACTCAGAATGTAGATATGAAGGAACTTCATGGAACTGAAACCAATACATAAACTGTAATGTAATAACTCAGGCTTCTGGTTGAGTCTGAAGCAGCAAAGAGGTATAAAAATCTGTTACCTAAAGAGCTGGGTCAGTCTATTAATGCTAAAGATGTTTCTCACTGAAACCTAAGCAGGGAACAGAGAGGAGGCTCCAGTGGTAGGGGTAAAAATATTTGGCAGCAGACATCTTTTGAAAGGCACAAGAAATGTATTAAATCCTGCCCCTACTTGGATATATTCCACTTCTTGCAAAATGCTTCTCTTTGGCTCAGAAGTCAGAGAATAATTCAGAACTCCTTCACTGGTGCAATACCTGGTTGAGAAATATTCACCATAATGAAACACCCCAGATGATGGCAGTGTCTTTGATGAATGACTGCAGAGTCCTTATGTTCGCTTTTGCCTACCAGCTGTACCATAATTTAGCTGTGTAATAAAGAACAACATGCGTAGAGGGAATTTTTCAAGTTAATGATGAGGTAAGTTTGTGGTCAACGTTTTGGTTGACTTCTCAAGTGCTGAAGACCTGACAAATAAGTGACACCCTTTTCTTCCAGCTCACGTATTCCAGACCTGGAGACTTGTCCTTGGTCTGAGCAACATTATGAAGATCTTCCCCAAGACTTCAGTTCAGCCTCAAATATAAGGTATTAAAGCCAAATCATGAGCTGACAGGAAAAAAATACATGCTCTTCATCAGGCAGCCCAAGAAGAAATCATTACTTAACCAGCCTTATGACCTGGAACAACTCCCCAGCCTCACTTTCAGAATCACAATTACTGGCTGGGATGTAGGCCTCTGCCAGCAAAACTTATGTTTTCAAGAAAAAGAAAGAATAGCATAGAAAATCAAGGGAAGAATTAATACAGCCCAAAGCCTTTGTTGATTAAACTTTCTCCCCTGGTGGGTGTGGGAGGGGGGAACTTCAGCAACAACAGCAGTGGCACCATGGAGCCAATGGAAACACTTTCAGAAAAGAATTTCCCTTCCAGCTGGCAGTGGAGGTACAGACCGTGGAAGTCTTGCCCACAAAAATTTTATTAAACAAATTTTCGTTGAAAAAAGAAAAAGAACAGAGAAAACCAGAAAACCAGAACCAGAAAAGAAGAGAGAAGTAGAAAAAGTACTAGCAGAGATTTCTGTGCACTAGCAGTGGGTAAATAGACAACTAAAAAAGACCCTGAACTTCTCCGATCATGTAATTTTCTGATGCTATTAGGTTACAAAAATATGTGTATAACTTTCAGCTATATAAAAAATATTTCCCAAGTATAATAATTTAACTGAAAAAACCCAATATTTCTGGTAATTTTTCTGGTTGTGCCAGTTCTATAACTGCTTCTGAAGCCCCACTTGTGGATAAAAAAATCCCCAAAATAAGACAGCTACAGACTCTGCCTTTTTTATGAAATGGAGATTTTTGACATGTTAAAAAAAAAACAACAAAGCAGCAACAACAACAAAAAACACAAAAAACCTCAAACACTGAGTTAATATCACAGTTATTATTTCATTTGTCAAACTAAAATAACACAGGTTACTAGTAATTATATTACTATATCCTATGCAGGACTACATAACTGCATATATTTAGTCTATCTCAGGACTCCTATATCAAAATTAATTTAATATATGTTACAGCAGAATCTTTACTTGATATGAACAATAGTTTTAAATCTACACAGAAATGCTCATAGATGTTTTTTCCAATAAGTAATAATTACTACAGTATTTTGAGATGTAAATTTCTAACACGCTTATAAAACATATGCATATTATGGTTGGTCATACACTTGATATTGCTCTTCATTCATATTTTTTTAATAATAAAAGTTAACCTAGTAAACTCTAATATGTAAGATAATTATTCATAGACAAGTTATATAAACTTGTTAGTTACATATTTAAAATATTAATATATTCCTTTTTAATTACAATGTACAATTAAAAAGCAATATTATAAACATTATCATAATATTAATATGCAAGTGGAGTAATATGACCATCAGCATATTTACTTTTTCTAAATATATCGAACAGGCTCTCTTTAATGTTAACAGCAGTCAGGAAATCGAGGTTGAATGGCATCTGTCTTTGTTTTTAACAATTCAAACACAGATGAGAATTTTGCTAGTGGCAGGATGCAGAAGTATTCTCAGAAGAAACAAAACTAATGTCCAACTGTGTGCTGAGAAGCTGCATTTAGTCTGGGAGGAGGGTGACATACCTGTGTGGAGGGAGAGCTGCTCTCACTACTCGTGCCACAAGGAACTGGAGAGCTGCAGAAGAGTCTGCTGAGTTACCTCCCTACTCACAGAAAAATCAAGTTGCTGTAGCAACCCTATAGTAACCCTGGCTGCCCAGTGCCCTGAAAGTCAGTTGATCTTTCATCAGCCACAGAGAAGTGGAAAGTTGTACAACCCTTTTAAACTCCTTTGTAGCTAAGTTGTCTCCAGTAATAAAAAATTATAAGACTTCTAACAGCAAATATCAGCAGTGAGAAGCCTGTCTGCCAAGGCCTTTCATAAGATAAAAGCTGTCCCGGAGGGTTAACAGGATCCTGAGGTCACTATGACAGGAGCTTTTAAAGCTACATCCCACACACTGTAACTCAGGAGGCATCCCATGGCACAAGCCTCTTTGCCTGGATTCCTATGAAGTTTCTCCTTCTCTGCAGTTAGTCAGAAAATGAAGTAACAAGAGAAAGGAAGAAAAAAATACATACTCCTGACATTTCCATTACTCTGGACATTTTATGACCTATCCTCTTATATAAATGCTGTTGTTCTACCTTTGGTCTCCTTGGAGTACTGTTGATAGCTTCCCATGTGGCTTTTGGAGCTGCAGCCTCCAGCTTGTTGCCAGACTTTTCCCTCTGTCCTCCTTGCTACATGTGCTTCCTTTTACTCCTGTTTCCTTCCCCAAGAATCTCCTCCCTCCTCCAGTTCTCTATATTACTCTCCCACCTTCTAAACTATCAACACAGCAGTCACACCTCCATCAAATATCTCCTCTGATTTATTTCCTCCCACACTTAATTATCCTCTAGTTCTTTATCCCAGATTCATAATTTACAGCTTTACATCAATTCTGTTTTCATCTTCTGCCGTTAACATTTATATTTCCCAAAACCTCACATAATACTTTTTTCTTTCTTGCCCTACTTCCCTTCTCCCTCTGTCTGAAGTCCAGGTATATAACCTTCTTGCACCATCAATTAATCAAAAAGCTGATTGAAACTGAAAGAGAGATTTACCACTGCTTTTAAATTAATCTTTCCTGGAAAGGTTAATTATATTTTATAATTTAATTTTGATACATTAATCCTGTAATGTCTTGTTGTATGTTTTCCTTCCTAAAGCCTCAGAGCAATAAAGTCCACAGTACTGCTGATCATTATCTTGTCCCTTCCCAGTTGTCATCCAGCACTCTTTTTGAAGTTCTCCCACTCCTCAGAAAATGAATATTGAACAGCTTCACCCATAGAGAAAGAATCAAGTGTGCAAGCTAAGGGAAAGTAAACCTCATCCTCAACTTACCTGCACCAGAACTGTGCAAGGATCTGAGGTGAAGCTTGGAACAACTCAGAGCTCTCTGAATGCAGGATCAAGCCATTTCAGTGGTGAAACAGACATATTGGACTACCACCATCTGTGCCATGACTTTCCTTCTACCTCACAGCAGCTAAAAAGGAAATGGGATATATCCTTCACCTCTCTTATGCTCTGAGAACTCAGGGCACTCGTCAGTGTTTCGCATTCAAAAACAATCCTTAAAATTACATAGGATGAAGATTACAGAACTGTAAACATGCCATCACAACATGAAACACCCCAGGCATGTTTGTGGCAGAGTGCACGCCCTCCATATAATTACACTCAGGCTTCTCTGTTTTAGGCAAAAAGTAACAATAGCCACTTATCAGATTCCCAACATGGTATTGGAGAGGATTCAGCAGGACACTCCCAAGACTTTGTGGGTTGTAACAGCCACAGGATTACAGACATATAAATTCTCAGTCCCTCCAGCTTCTGGTAGCCATTTCTTCCGTTCAGCACTCTAGTCTTTAAGTGGTTTTTGAGATAGTTGTTCACCAGTCTTTCCTTCACAACTGTATTTTTTAACTGCCCGATTCTAACAGGGACTTCTCCTTCACCTAAGCCTTGTTATCAGATTGTCTGCCCACCACCTCTCAGAAGACAAATCTTGACCATACCAGAACAGCACCTCTAAAAACCTTGGGCAGACAGAAAGGTTCATATCAGCATTGCACCTTCTGCTGTCAGGAAGATTTTTTTTCACTGTACCTCTGTGTGTGAGAACTGTTACAAGTTACACACTCTAGGATCTCACTGAAAATTGTATTTTCCAAAGTCTTCAATGGAGAATGCCAGTATCTTATCAAACACCATGGGCATCTATCAGCTGATACCTGTTGGCTTATCCATCAGGCCTCTGTCTATAGTTCTAATATGTTTGTGACTTTTATGTACACATGCCTAAATAGTATGCCTGTGCACATTCAAATAAAGTAATCTCCTTATCATAGAGAGAAACAAATGTAGTGGAGGTTATTTTTTTCTATGCTTCCCTGGCAGAATGCTCTCATCCACAAGACTTTAAAAAAAACAAACAAACAAACAAAAAAACCCTAAAAACAAATTACCCACAATCAACAACAACAAAAAAAACCCAGTGCAAGACAACTTCTTTGCCATTTGGAGACAGCAGATCCTAGTATTTTGATTTGTCATTTGTATATAATGAGAAGAATCTTGATATGACAGATGTATGTTGCTTCATAAACTGGGGAAGCTAGTGAGAGTGTCTTTCCTTGTCTAGTAAAGATGTTTTCCTGAGGGTATTTTACTTTCTTATGCCAAAGTAAAATATGAAAACCGTCTTCTTAAAGGTCAATTATATTGTATTTTTGACTCATTAAATATTTAAGAATTTATACTTGTTTGCATGTACATGTGAACACACAGGAAGGTTACCTTAATTTCAAAAAATGTCTCCTGAAACCTACCATGTAGCTGAGCTCTTTTACCTCTTGTAACTTTGCCTACTGCCATTTTCCATCATGAAAATACACCAAAAAATGTCACTTTTTCCTTCAAAACTTCCATGTGTGTTTCACTGAAATACGTGTCTGGGAGGATTTTCAACAGACCTTTGAAATTGTGTCATGATTCCCAGCACAACATTAACCAAGCCATACTTTTCATACCATTCAGGTTCCTCAGATGAAGAATGGGATAGTAATGTAGACCTCTTTCTTTGGCATGTTGCCATGCTTGGTGCATTACTTCAGCTGAGGTGCCATCTGAGTTGCTGCAGACCACTTTTATGTGGCTGCTGGAATTCTTTGCAGCCTTCCTTTTCTTACAACGAAACTCATCCATTAGCACAATTCCACTTTTAGAACTATAGCTCATCTGAATACCACTTTGATACCTCATGTTTAATTTACATTGTGCTCCAGGCACATGCCCAGTACACATTCTATAGATGAGATAAGACTAGCTTACAAAGTATAGATCCAGTGCAAATATGCTGACTCAACACATAACCTTCTTTCACTTGCTGATCTTTCTGGATGACCTGAAAAAATATCTTGTTTGGATCTTACAGCTTCAAGGATCAAAATCCATTATAATCTTGTGTTTAACAATATATGTGATATCTTCCACCTTACTGCAGGGAATCTTCATGCCATTGTTGTTCCCTGTTGCAAAGGTAATGTGCAGCCCTCAAGCATCCAGTGGAACTGTGCTAGTAAGTTATATCCTGTGTGTGAACTTCAGTAACTTTCTTCAGGACTAAAAGTTACCTGATCTTAATTCTTAAAAAATAACACAAAACAACAAAAAACATACACCAGAACATAGAGTTTTTTACCTGAAAGATCCGTAGTACATTCTGAACCAATATGCATTTTCTGGACTAGAACAAATGAACTGCCATTCTGAGTAGGATTCATCTTTCCACATCTAGTTGTCTATGTTGTAGTTATATGAATGCCTATTAAGAATATTTTAATTGTCTTCAGGGAAAAAGATGCCTTTCTAGGACTTGAGTTCCCTCATCCTTACTAAATGATAAATTAAAAGTAGCTCTCATGAGCTACTTGCCAAAAGAGTCTATTGCTCTGCAAAAATTTAGCTTGAAATATTTCCCACTGTGAGATAGTTTCTCCTTTTTCCCTAAGCAATAAAAAAGGAGTATTTTTCAACATTTTACCCACAAAAAGGCATGCAAAGATTCACTTCAAAGATCTTGAAGAATCTTGGGGATTTCAGAAATAACCTGTATTCAACTTAATAAGGCATCAAAAGGGAGCATAAATAAATAAAATTATAATATAACTTTATATGACCAAATATCATCCTCATTTCATAATTCAGACTTATTTGATTCTAAGACTTACTTGCTATGGGGAGAGTTTTGTTCTGAAAGTGACATAAGATGAATTCAAACAGCCTATGGGCATTGTTCCTAGGTTTTGCTCAGGGTGAATTTCATCACAGTTCAAAGAGCTCATATGTTTCTTTATTAAATAAACACAAGATGAAATTGCCCTGTCTGGTTAATTAAGGTTTTTATTCTCATTTATTCTAATATTCTTTATTTCACCACATCGTAATGCGTAAAAAATAGTGTAACACACAATTAGTTGACAATTAAAACTTGTCAAACACACCGTGCTTTCAATGCGTGAAGCCTAAGCTTCACGAATTGCTGATAGAATCCCAAACAGTGTTTTTCTTCAAGCAGCTTAAGAAGCACATAAAAGACCCGTCACATAAACTGAACACTTATTGCTCTTAATTAATTAGGTATGAAGATATAAATTAGGTCACTATTAAGGCTAAGCAAGGAGCATGCTAATCTAGACACTTTGCAATGCTGAGTCATATTAATGTAACAGGATTACACTGACAAATATTTGCACCTATATTTCTGCCTGGTGTCTCTTACAAAAAGAAAAGATAGGAGCTCTTGCAGTATGATGCATTTCTGTTCAAAACCAACATGACTGAGCTTGTCTTTGCTGTCCATTGCATGAAGTAATTTACATTGAATAAATGAATTTACATTTCAAGTAAAATAACAGGATAGCAAAAATTATTTTTTTAAAGGAAAAATCAAAATAACTCCTGGAGAATTCAGTTCTGGCTGCATGAGAAATGGACTTCTTATGGAGTTTATAAAGATTCAGAGCCTTTGAAAGAAGTGTTCTATCTGTTTGTTGGGGTTTTTTTTTGTTAATAGAGAGCCTAAGAATTTATAAAGTCATGAATAAAAATGTAAAGCAAATTTCACACAGTGTTAATAATTCTATGCATGTCCAAAGGTTAAAAGTCTGCATTTAGAAACTGCAAAGTGGCACTGCTCCTTGTTTAATGACAATCCACCCCTGCCAGATTTACTCAGGTAATTGCGTGTTCACAGCAAATCCCTGCAGAGCCTGCAGGGAAGCTGGGAGAGCTGGCAATGGATGCTGAGTCTAGGTGGTGAGACTGGAAACTCCTGTGTCTCAAAATAAAATGTCAGAGTAGGAATTTTTCCTAGGCCAGTTGCCCCTGCCCAGCACTGCTGACAGCAGTGGTTTCCTTCTGGTCGTATCCAAAGCCACTCAGAAATAGAAGCCAAACTAAGTGACAGATCACAGGAATCCAAACTAATTTACATCAGGAAAGTAATGCAGTTACATAAATATAAGGCATAAAAATCAGAAGTTCTGTGGTATTGTTAAATTTTTCAGAGATAAAGCCTATCTATTTCCATGTGTTTTAAGCCTTGGTATGGCTGAATACAACATCTCTGCTGTATTTCTGTAAACCAAACACTGCAATATCCTAGTGTACATGACTCCTAAAAATGTTATTCTCATAAGCCACAAATTATACTGGATGTCTTCAAATTTACATAGCAGACTTATGAAGACTGCTATTTGTCCTCTGGAAAATCAGACACCTATTAGCTGAAATTCCCATTTTCCCCAAAACAGAGACATACAGGATTGCCAAAAGACTGTTTAAAATAACAATTTGTTGGTTGCTTTAAAAATGGAAATGGTGTTTGTTTATACAGTGTTGACACAGTGCAAACTAAAACTACTGTTTTAGATTATTTCAATTTTGCCAAATAGCGATCATTTTTAATCATCAAAATATAGAAATCTCTGATCTAGATTGATCAGGTGGATAGGTCTCTATTTCTTAAAATAAAACTGAAAAGACTTGCTGTTTTGGTTTTTTTAGCCACATAACCCAGAATTTTGCTTACCAGATTCAGCTGGAGGTTTCCTAGTCGGATACACATAACACTTAGCTCCTCTCTTTCTTGAAAGATCATTAACAGCTGTTTTTCAGCTCAGCAGACTTTCATAAGCTTTCCTTTCTTCAGCCTCTCCTTTATAGTTTTCAAATACAAGTGATATATCTGTAAAACACCTTTTGATGAAAACATAAGGTTGAACATGCTATACATCTTTTGAAAGAGCATTGACTTGCAATAAAACCCACGAGTGTTTCAGCACAGTCCTTGGAGGTTTTGATTTACAAATATATCTTCAAGGACATAGGAAGGTGCAGCAAGGAAAGCCATAAGCTTTACAAAGGACTGGCAAACAGTTCCCTTCTACTTTAGCAAGTCTAGATGAAAGAAGGCATGATACACTGCCATACACTGCTGTCCCAAAGAAATGGAACTTACCTTTTTTTTTTTTTTTTTTCCTGCTGAAAATGAGAAAGCGATGTCAAATCAAGAAAAGTAAATTTCTCATAGAGATCTCATGAGTAGCTCATGCCCAGCTCCCCAGCCTTTCCATCTGAAGCTAAACTCACTAGAAGACATACTCTAAACAAATAAACATTATCTGAAAAATCAGGGCACAGGTATAACAGCAGAGGATACTATTAGCATTAACATCTTCATACACTAATTTAATATTTGCAAATTTTATCTTTTAATCTTCTATATACAAACTGTAAGCTTCCCTGATCTGGTCATTACTTTTCTGAATAAAAGCTCCTTTAACAAGGTACATGGATGCCTGAACTGTTCTTGCTTCCTCGAGGCAGCATTCCCTTGTGACTTGACCAGCATTAAGAATTTGATCTATTTATGTCTTGAATAAACATTCCATTATTTCAGCATTTGCAAAAATAAACTGCTAAATGAATTTTTCCTTTATGGAATATGCAGTCTTTCTATCAAGAAGCCTAAATAACAACTTGTGTTCCAAATCCTCTGATATTTGTGTTATTATCAGGATTAGAATGCAAAATCTGGTGTAAGGAATGAAAATATTTATATCTTGTGCTCAAAGGCTCTCTGCCCTACTGGGCAGCTATAGCGGACGCTGGTCCTTGTTCAGTTAGGAAGATACAGAACAAAATGTCACAAGAATGCTTCTTGCACTTTGTGAGGACTTGGAAGCACAAGTTGCACTTTGGGTCTCTAATGAATCTGGTAGTAACTGTGAGAAGAATAGCAGCAATGTTGGAGAGTAAGAAGTCAAGAGTGAGACACTTTGAGATTGAGACAGATCTTTAGGTTGCACAATTCATACATAAATAAGTGCCAAGATGATTATTTAGAAGCCAATAGCCCAAAGATACTTTACTTCTCTTTTAACTTTTAATACTTAGTTCAAGCTATGCCAAAACAATACCTTATTATAGAAAAGCTGGAAGGCAATTTTCAACTCCAAAGAGTATGTAAGAGGGTAAAGGAAGCTCTGCTGTTAGTAAGGGAGAACCAGACTTAAGAAATACTATCTGAATAGCCTCAAGGGACTTGACAGCAAATAGAACAACAATCCTCAAGCATGACTATATTTCGGAAGGAAATTAGGAGAAAAGTAAAGATTTGAAAGAGATACAAAAAAAAAAAAAAAAAAAAAAAAACAACAACAAAAAAACCACTCCAACAAACTAAGCAAGTGTGGTGGGTTGACTTGGCTGGCTGCCAGGTGACCACGAAGCTGTTTTATCACTCCCTTCCGTCAACTGTGCAAGGAAAGAAAAAACAATTAAAATCTTAGGAGTAGAGATAAAGACATGGAAATCACCAATGATTGTCATGGGCAAAACAGACTTGTCTCAGGGTAATCAAATGTATTTCGTAGAATGATTCTAGAATATGAATTTAATTTATTGCCAATTAAACGGAGTAGGATAATGAGAACAAATCTAAAACTGACTTTCACTCCTTCCCAGCCTCAATTTCACTCCCAACTTTTCTACCTCCTCCCCCTGAGTAACATAGGGAAACAGGGAAGGTGGGCTGGGATCTGTTCATAGGACTTCATCTCTGCCACTCCTCCTACTACTACTTTTTATCTACTCCAGTATGGGGTCCCTCCCATGGCATAGTCTTTCATGAGTGCCTCCAAGCTGGGCTGAAGTTCTTCACAGACTCCTCCAGCAAGGGTCCCTTCCTTCCATTGGGTCCACTGTGGGTCTCCAGAGGAGCCACAAGTCCTGCCAAAAAGACTGCTCATCTGTGGGCTCTTTTCTTCATGGTTTATGGGTTCTGCCAGGGGCCTGCTCCAATGCAGGCTTCTCACAGGGTCACAGCCTCCTTCAGTCTCCCACCTGCTTCAGCACAGCAAGGTAGGAACAGGCTGCAGGTGGAAATCTGCTCCCCTGCTAAACCTCCATAGGGTGCAGGGGGACAACCTGCCTCACCATTGCCTTCACCAGCATCTCCTCCTCCTTCTTCACTGACCTTGGTGTTTGTAGGGTTGTTTCTTTGACATATTCTCACTCCTCTCTCTCACAGCTGTTTCACAGTTGTTGGGGTTTTTTTCACCCTTTCTTAGATATATAAGCACAGAGGCACTACTAAGGTCACCAATTGACTCAGCTTTGTCTAACAATAGGGTCCATCTTGGAGTCAGCTGCTATTGGCTTTGTCAGATATGAGGAAAGCAAGCAACCACTGCAGCCCTCTCCCCCATCCAACAAAACCTTAACACGTAGACTAAATACAGCAAGAAAGAAAAGAAAAAAACTATATCTTGGGCACACGAAACAGTAAACCAAGAGCAATATCTTCTGGTGACTTCAATTTTATGAAATCAGTGTTTCTGAAAAATGTTTCTAGATATTATAGCTATAGCAAAAACAATCAACCAAAAAAAGCAGGTTCTCATTGTTATAGAGAACTCTAGTGACTACATTTTAAGTATTGGGATATATTATTATTTAATAATTCTTGAGATTAAATAATCTTTTTAAATTAGTTTTCCTCTTTTCTGTGTCTCTAGCAAAGTAAAAAATTGAAAACTACACACACAAAGAAATTGCCTAATTGCCTTTACATTTTGTAGAAAAAAAGGAAAAAAAATTACAAGAAGGAGTGCTATCTTAGCAGTTCCTTGAAAAGGCATATATACTTACTTAAAATACATTATAGACTTCCATAAAGTGCCTAGAAAGTCAGATTTCCATTCCTAGTTTCACTGAGGATCTGTTACATTTCAGTGAAGAGCTCTGTGTTTCAATCTTTTTTTTTTTTTTTTTTTTTTTTTTTTTTTTCCAACTCAGAGGACTTCCAGACACCAATTCTGAATGTCCTTGAAAATTAAGTCCTTTTCCTACAGATTTCAAATCACACTGATGGAGGAAATTCTTATAGTAAATGTTCTATAAACAGCTCTGTTTGGGTAGATTAACATTTCTGATTCTGCTAAGCTCACGCTGATTTTCTGGCAGTGAAAAAGTAACTATCTAACTAAAAAGTACGAAAATGTTCTGGAGTTTTCGTGGCTGTTTCAATAGCATCTAAGGAACGAGTTATTTTTTTTAAAGTGTTCAGAATAAATTTGTGTGAATTAAATCCAATTAAAATACACCATTTTTAAGTGATTTCCCAGTGTCATAGGGTAAATCTGCACAGAGAAGTACATGAACAGAATGAGGAAGACATCTCTTAAATAAGAAGCAGACAGGTCAGACCTTGTATCAGTTGTTGAGATCAACTGTGAGGATTTCTCAATTGTTTTTTTGTGCATTGCCTATTTCTAGAATCTTGTCATCCATCTAGCAATTAGAAAACCTGTCATGTATAATTGCTGCCTAAATCAGTCATTACTTCAAGCCAAGCACATGATTTAATAAAGACCTATTTAAAAAGAAGAATTCAATAGGAGCTGAAGGTTTGATGAAAAAGCAAACCTATAAATGCAGTAGCTGAAATGAAGTGATAAATAGGCATGTGCATATTTTCATTGTAAATACTGGTGTTTTGCTAAGAGATAAGGGAATGAACAGGATTTTGAAGATATATTTGTTTTGTCATGTCACGGGAGCTTCCAAGAGTACCTTGGTTTTCATGACGTGCCACTGTCACCATTATTTTTTCAAACTTTCCTATTGTGTTTGATTAAAATAAGGGTTATCTGAAATGTTCAACAGCATTAAATATGTTATTAGGCTCTAAGGTTTCCACATTGTGTAGAGCATTTCTCCTCACGCTGAAGGAGAACCTTCAACTAAGTAGATATGTCAGGCTGAACTGCAGCTCTGATGACTGCAAATCCTGTCCTCCTTCCCTCCCTCTTCAACACACATGCTTTAAATGATTTCTTTATTGATAGCTGTGAGGAAGAAATCAACAGAGTAAGTGAGGCAGAACAGAGAAGATAAACTATCTGGATAGATTCTTTCTCTTGTAGTCATCATGAAGAGTTAATGCTCATCAGGTGCTCCAACACAATTTGAGGGTTTTTTTATCTGCAGCTGGGGTCATCTCTGAATAGATATGAATTAAGGAGATGGGAAGTGAGAAGTGGCACTTCACAGTACTCTGTACTTTATGTCTGAAGCAGCAGAAAGCTCAGTTATGTGACCTAAGGATGAAGAGTCTGTTCTGTATCCAGCTATGACTGGTAAAGAGAAGCTAAGCAAACATTTAAGTCAACCCATAAGCCCTGCTTGCACAGACCAAAGCTGGTGCAATAAATGAAATCACCTTTTGAGAAATGTATCAATATGTCCTTATGTCCGTTGTGTGTAGAAAAATATGTAAATTTTTTTGGAGCAGAAGTTTCAACCACAGCAGTAAATCCAATGCATAGTGTTCAAAGTGTCTCCGAACTGAAACAGTCTGGAAAAACATGCTCATAAATGGTTGACAGAAAAATTTCCTATCTGAGGCAGGACTGGTAGGAGTTATCCTACAGTTTTCCATGTCATTGTAAAGAGCCCTTAGCTTATTCCGTTTTATGTGGAGTGGAAGGTGTTAAAAATGCAGTGCAGAAAAGTTCTGGAACATTTATTCTTTATAGCTCTGATCGTAGAAATAAATTGAAACAATAGAGGATTAATCCATTGTTTAGAATCCAGTCCAAATTATATTAATTATTGAAGTCATAGTGTTTTATTTTAAATCAGTGAGATACACTGATTAGAGTAATTTTACCAACAACGTGGACCTTAATAAAACTTTCATTAAAAAAAAAAGAATCCTCAGCCTTTACATGTAAGAACAGTGGTTTTACAGGAATAGAAGAAAGCTGTTATCAGCAGAGATCTGAAAAGTAAGGGCTGCACAGAAAATTTAAGAGGGAAGGAAACCCACAGCATTGCAAAAGTGGGAAAGATTTGATAGGGTGGTAAAAATAGGCAGTCAGCTTCTTTTATTAACCATGTCTTTTGTTAAGGTAAACTTCTTCACAGTTTTTCTTAAATCTTGGATTTCCACCTTTGGAGTATTTTGAATTGGCTGTTATGACAGTCAAGTCCCAGCTTCCTCTCTGCTGTTTTATAGTATGATTTTATGTATATCAAAGGAGCAAAATGAGGTAGGTTGAGAAAGAACCTGAAGTTTATCTCCAGTCTCTAACATATCCTTAACCGCCAGACTCCTACACAAAATGAAAGTACTTTTGGCAACAGCACAACAACCTGCTTCTCAGGTTTAGGTTCATCCCATCACTAATCTGAATTTGAAATGGACTTTATTTCAATTGTCAAACAGTTTGATTTTTTTTTTTTAGAAGGCTGACCATGCTTTTAATATCCAGTCTTCCAGGTCGACAGGGAAGTATCTCACACAGTAGTCTGATACCAATCTTACTTAGAACTTGAAAAAATTCTTTATTAGTTTGAATCTGGGAGGTGATATGAACTCTGTTCTAAAAAAACTCAAGAAAATAGGTAAACACCAGGGAAGTGTTAATAAAGGCCTTCCCTTTGTCAAGGAAAATCATGCCTTAGAATTTTGTTTGAAGAAGTGAGCACAAGTGGACACAGGACATACCATGGATGCAGAATAAATTGCAAAAATAGAAAAAAATCAGCAAGAGAAAGTAATTTTTTTTTTAATATTTTAATAAAGCTAGGAGATCTAGAGGGGAATTCTCTAGAGATTTCTGCTGGAGCTTGGGAAGGTCAGCAATACCTTAAAGATTAGGCTGAGTAGGTGTCACAGTTTAACACTGGGCCAGAAATTAACAGAATAACACATGCTCTCTGTTAATCCCCCTTCCCTCCCTGAGAAAGAAAGGAGAGAGATTTACAGGTTGGAAACTAAATCACACGACTTTAATGAAACAGTAATGATAAAAAAAAGGAAAAAATATTAAATATATACAAATATTCATAAAAGTGTTACCACCTTCCTCCCCCTCTCCCCCAGTAACTCTGATGTCACCACCGAGGCTGCAGGGCAGCCCTGGGAAAGTCCAGGCTGGACTCCTGGGGTCAGCAGCAGTTGGGAGCTGGAGGCAGGAACACACAGATTCAGGCTGGCAGGGACCACAGGCAGATGAACTGACAGAATCCTCCCAGGAACAGGTGAAGAAAGGCCAAAGGGAAGAGCAAAGGGTGAAGGCAAAGGTGAAGGGTGAAGGTGGTTGAGCCTCATGATCCTTCAAATTTATACTGTGTATGACATGTATGGGATGGAATACTCAGCTTGGTCAATTTTGGTCATTTCTCTTGTCTGCTCCTCCCTAAAGGAGGGTTGCAGGTGTGACCCCTTTCCTCCCCTTCTCTTTCCAGAGCACAAGATGTTCCTCAGAACCAAGCAGTGGCCTTGGTTCTGCATGCCAATCTCTAGCTCTAGCTATAAACAGAGCATTATCAGTCCTAGAAGCAGACACTGACTGAGAAACTTGCTGTTAATTTCAGCAAGTGCAGCTACTTACAAGAGACTTAGCTGAAAGCAAAATTACAAGACAGAAAATTAGCTCGATCCTGGCCCAAACCAGGGCAGTAGGAATAATGAATAAACAAATGTAGTAATGTTAATACATTATTAAAGTAGGGCAGATGAACACTTATTGTGAAGAATTGCAGAAAAGTCTCATTACACTGAATGACTATGCAATAATTTTTCTGAAAAGGTAAACGAAGTGATGTAAATGGAATACAATGTCCTTGTGCTGGAATTCTGAGCTGTTATCATCCAGAAATCTGTGGGATGAGAGATTTTGGACAGAACAGGCATTTCCACTAATATCTTCTGAAAAGCGGTTGGAATAGCAAACATAATGTGGAGAACTGTATTGAACTATTTATCTTGCAGAGAGACTGCTGAGGTAAGACGTGACAGAGTTCTGCAAGTAGAGTGATAAAATTAAAGTGAATTATAATCTATTGCTCCAAGGTGGAATAAAAAAACAATCCAATTAAAAAAAATAATTGCGAATTTGTTTCTTTTGCAGGCATCCTTTGGGCATTTCAACTCATTTCACTTTGGGGTAGTGTGAAAAGTAGTTTGAGTAGAGAAAATTACAAGACACAAATATCTGATGGTACTGTTTTATGTAGTGGGGTAGCTACAGGATTAGCTTTTGTGAGAAGATGCTAGAAGCCTTCCCCCTGTCAGAGGAGGGCCAATGCCAGCCAGCTCCAAGGCAGACTCACTGCTGATCAGAGCTGAGCCCATCAGTGACATTGGGACTGCCTCTGTGATAACACATTTAAAACAGGGTAAAAAAACCCCACACTGCACATCAGCAATTGCAGCCAGACGGAGGAGTGAGAGTATGTGAAAAAGCTCTGCAGACACCAAGGTCAGTGAAGGAGGGGGAGGAAGTGCTACAGGTTCCAGGGGAGAGATTCTCCTTAAGCCCATGGTGAAGACCCCATCCTTCTGCACTGCTTATGGGATGCAGGTAGAAAAAATCAAGGGTGAGATTTTTAAGATTTGGTTTTATTTCTCATTATTCCACTCTGACTTGATTAGCAATAAATTAGACTAATTTCCCCAAGTCAAGTTTGTTTTGTTTGTGATGGTAATTGCTGAATGATCTCTCTGTCTTTATCTTTACTTATGAGCCTTGTGTTATATTTTGTCTTCCCTGTCCTGCTGAGAGCAGGAGTGATAGAGAGAATTTGGTGGACACCTGACATCCAGCCAGGATCCACCCACTGCATGAGTGGGTGTGTGGGTTACTGGCAGGAGTTTGGCAATCCAATGTTTATTTGTTGTGTAGGTGTGCTTCTTTTCATGTATGTGGTTGATAAGGAATTTCTACCCATGGAGAATGTGGTGGGTGTGTTCAAACTGAGTGGATTACTTAAAGGAATCACAAAGAGTTTTTTCGTAAGCACAGTTGAATGAAAATTGAGTATGTTACTTGTTTGAGTATCTTATTTGATTTGGAATTACAAAACAGAGCCACGTGGGAAGCTTCACAGTGGAGGGCAGTTTGTTTTTTTGTTTTCACTTTTTTTAAGACTGTGGCTGTTGTGATGAACTATACATTTTATTTCCTATTTATATTTTATAAGAAGGGAAAGAGAATAATCAAAAAAATTAATGAAGTTATCAGGAAATATTACTCTCAAATGACACATTAGTAATTACAAATAATATCAATCAAATTTTTTCCCAATGTTTTTTCTCTTCTACCATTATTTAACCCTTTGAAGTTGAAAGATGCTTTATATAATTTAAAATAGATATTTCTATCTGACTAATATTTCTTTCCCCTTCTACTCATGTTTTCTCTCTTACTCATAGTCATTAATATTGTCTTTATATACAATCCTTAATTTTTAGCTTTCTACATAGAAATCTGTCTTTCTCCAAAGTAATCCTTATTCTTTTTCTGCACAATAGCCTACTTTCCAAATATTTTCCTTATTCTCTTCTGTATTGCAATAATTACCTCCATGCCCTCTTTGACTTGGTACTGGAACAATATTGTGTTACTTGTGTTCTCTGACCTCCGTGAGTCACTCTGAGTTCACATAGCCATATTTCCTTTAGTTTAAATTCCTGCAAAGGATCTCAGGATTTCTGGCCAAGATAACTGCCTGCTATATCATTCCCTGTTGGGAAGAATGCTATAGATGTAACATCAACATTAATAACCAAATGTGATAACAGGAGAACCAGAAGCTTTTTTAGACTCTATCTACACAAAATATCCTCTGGACTTTTCCCACTAGAATATCTTCTCCCACATGCCATCCTCTTGTCTTTGAGTTCCCTGCTGCTGAATACTTTGATACTCACACTGATCCCAGAAATAAACATCATCTGAAAGGTCAAGGACTGGAATAAGCACTAAAGAAGGAAGATAGTGCCTATGTGAGGTACAAAGGTACAGAAATTGTTGGTACAGTTTGAGGAAGAAAGGGAACAAGGAGTTAAGCTTTCCTATACTGTGGAAGACCAGATTAAAATCAAGATTTCCAAGGATCTTCTGAATGACATTTTTAAGCTGTTGTACTTCATACCTTCAAAGACACTGAAATGTTGCAACCCTCCAAACTCAGATACAACATCTCATGTAGATCCTAGCATGTCCCTTGTAGAAAGAGCAGATAAGGGAACAGCTAGATAAGCTATCCAAGAAAGGGAATGTAGGCTAGATACATGCCTCATTCCATGTAGGATGTTTAAACCATAAATTCTCAGCTATGTAGATGGATTCCTCTATGGGTAGTTGTTCCTTCTAAGTGAGATTGTAGTCAAGGTCACTTCCATTTCAAGATTGAATCAATAAATACATCACCATCTATCTTTGAAGAAAAGATGGTCTTTTGTCACAGTGCTACTCAGGGGATGTCAAAAGACTCAGGTATTGGCTTTCTCCTACCTGACTCACCAAATTTAAGACTCCACCCTACATCTCAAAAGCTTTGAGTTTGTACACTCTGACAGAAGAAATTCAGGGTCTAAGACAACAGACCAGCATGTTTATGTAGAAAAGTAATGGAAATCTCAATAGTGAGTGTGAGTACTGTTTGTGTTTAGCACTTCTCAGTGCAGCAGTTCCTTGACTGTTTTGAACCACTCCAAATAGCTCTAGCACTAAGCACTGTGGATATAGGACAATCAAGGTCACTCAGCCTCTGTGATCCTCACTTGGTTCTGATCCCTTTTCATTCAGAATATACATAGATTCCCAGAGGCCTTAGGTGAATGTAGTTTTTAGTCTGCTTGGGGCTTAAAGGTACCCCAGGCACCACTAGCTTAGCTAAATTAATCTCCCTCTCTGCTCTTCGAAAAACGGAATCTGGAGAAGAAATTCAGATCTTTGGCACTTTAGTCCTCTTCTGCTTTGTATAAACTGCAGGGGGGGAACTGGAGTGGCTACCTCCTAACCTTACTGAGTCTGCTAAATGTTTGTATTTGGGCCAGCAAATCTTCAGGTTAATTTCTCACACTGACACCGAGGAGGAACATTTATATAGGTATAACGAGCAGAGAGACTGGTACTAAAGCAGAGAATTAATGCTATGCATGTATTTAAGGATGAAATATTATGACAGTCAGCAATGGGGCCAGGGCCCTTACTTAGAGGCCTCATCTGGCAGAAAAGCCAATGGGATCTTTTTGCCTATATGAGGACCTTGTAAGAGAACCTTAGATTTTTCCACTTTATTTACTCCAGTGCTGGCATTTTATTTTTCCTTCAGAAAGCTGGAAAACCAGATCCAGGTTTGTCTTGTTTGCTTTTCTTCTTAAATTATACATGAACTAAACTGATCTTAAAGAATATACTAATGGTACTTAAAAAAAAAAAAAGAAGCAGTGTAATGCTAGTAGTTAGGAATGGATACTAATTATAATTATGCCTTAAATAAAATAATAATTTTAAAAATGTTTCTAGTAAGAACATTGCATAAAATATGGTTTAATTAACACAATCCTCCTTAATCCAAAATTTCAGGGTGTGAACCAAATATTCCACATTAGACAGACTGCACGTTCTGGACCTTCACCACATTCAAAGCATCATCTTGGCCAATGGTACAGGATCTGCAATCTTGATGCAGCTCCTGTTGAGGACAATGGTGAAAGCTCTTCCAGTTTTGTTGTAATGTTTTTTGTTTGGTTTCTTTTTTAGTGTTTTTTTTAATTTTGGGTGGTTTTTATTTTGTATGTTTCATAACCTATGCCTGTGCCTACAGCTAAAGGTAGAAATTGCAGCCTACAACCTAGCACCTTCTGAAGCAGTGCACTGAAAGCATTGCAAGGACATAATAATCACCTGTATTACTTTTTCCAAGGAGCTGACATCCCTAAATCCTCCTGCATGCAATGACTCTTTCATAAAGTTCCAGCAGATTCAAGACTGACAAAGAAAATAATTAAAATTCCACAGCAATGCAGGCCAGTGGTTCCCCATGGGCTAGGGCAGTGGCTGACAGCATCGGGCTGGGCTGCAGTGGGAATCTGGGCCATGGACAAGGTGAGGGAGGCCCCAGCAGGGCTGGACAGGGTTCATAAGGACTATTGGTACCCTCAGGATACTGACAAATAATAAAACTGCAGACCTTCACAGACTTCCTCTTGATTTAGTTTCAGGATTTAGAGCAGCACCCCATCCTCTATGCTACACCAACCTGACTCTGCATGAAGTGTCACTCCACCTTTCCATTATTTATCAACCCTGGCTAACCAGGGGGCTCCCAGTAGACTGGAAACTAGCAAATGTGATGCCCATCCACAAAAAGGGCCAAAAAGGATGATCCTGGAAACTGTAGGCCTGTCAGTGCCAAGGAAGGTTATGGAACAGGTTATATTGAGTGCCATCACAGGGTACATACCAGACAACAAGGTGATCAGGCTCAGTCAGCATGGGTTTATGAAATGTAGGTCCTGTCTGACTGATTTCCTTCTACAACATCGCCTAGTGGATGAGGAAAGAGCTGTGCACATTGTCTACCTGGACTTTAATAAAGCCTTTGACACTGTTTCCCACAGAATTCTTCTTCAGAAACTTATGGTGCAAGGCTTGGATAAATCCACTGCACTGGATAAAAAAACTGTCTGGATGGCAGGGCTGAAAGGATGGTAGTGAATGGAGTCAAACCTGGCTGGCACCTGACCACAAGCAGTGTCTCTCAGGGTTCAGTACTGGGTCCTGTTCTTTTTACTATCTTTATTAATGATCTGGATGAGAGGACTGAGTGCACCCTCAGTAAATTTGCAGATGACACCAAGCTAGGTGGCTGTGTCGATCTGCTAGAGGATAGAGAAGCCTTAGAGTGGGATCTAGACAGGTTAGATCAATGGGCAAAGGTTAATTGTATGAGGGTTATTACAATTATGGATCATCCCAGCTTTTCTGCTAGATCAAACAGATAAAACAAGTGAAATCCTATGACTTGAGTGCACAGCATGGCTTGAGCTGCATCCAAATCTGGTTTTCAGGACAAAAAGATTTTCTCCTAAGTTACTACAAAAGACTGATTCTATCTGTGACTTCCCAGATTTGATTTACAATATCACATAGCCTTGAGGCAAGGGAGAGGAGCTGTATCAACTACATCACAAGGAGTTGGGTATCCTCTGGAGACAGATTTAAGGTTAAGCTTTGGAAGCGCATATAAGGAAATCTGCTCCAACAATATGATCTTGTAGGGTAAATGAACAAAATGTAAGGGGAAAGTTACTCAAAGTTAGCTTGTGCAGTAAGTGAGACTTGTGCCAGGAAAGCCACTGGTGAACACTCACTTCCATACAAAACTACCTAAAGATACAGTCAAGGAAATCCTTCACACAGCACTGATCATTTAGAAATCCTAGCTTGACTGCAAAATAATATAAGCTTAAAATAAAGCAGAAATTCCTTTTAGGGATCAAGGTATGCATGGCGTTTCCTTTCAGTCAGATGAGCCATGGCAGAAAGCACACAATGGTCGTTAGTAGTTGTATTGAACTTTTTTAGATCTAGAGAAGAACAAACCCCTCTGGCACTTGTGGTCAACAGCTAATTAGACACTGATCAGCAAGGACAATAAAATGGATTATGCTGTTTTCACACCAGTATCATCAAGAGACACTGGTGTGACAGACACTGGTATGAAAGACACACTTTACACGCTCTGAATTATTACACGGGGAGGAGCAAAATTACTTACACAATCACATGTAGGAGGATGTTTAGAAACCCACTGCCTAGCTGGGATATGTTGGAATGCTAGAATCTACAATCCTTCATTTGCTTAGAAGCACAGTTGCCCAAGATGAATACATGCCTGGTTTTTGCACGCTGAGATCCTGAAAAGTCTTGGACTTGTATGAATATCTACAGATCACCTTAAATTTATTCAGCACTGATCCATTATCAGTAATTTTCCTCATAAACATAGGGGTGCTTATATACATAATCTGAATACCCACACAGGATGTGGCAGTTGTGGATTTAGTTATCTTTGTAAGAAGACTTTAAATTCCTGTTGTCAAGAAAGCCTTAACTATCAGTTTGGATTCAATGTCACAAGTGTGAACATGCTTACCTCAGTGTTCCTCCCCACCCCATTATTTAAGAGATCCCAATGAAATTGCAGTGCTCTCTTAATGTGATTCTTATCTCTTCCTTTAAGTGGTTTGCTATTATGCCTTTAACCTGGTAATTAATAGGTTTTCTACTATATAGTACTTTAAGACTAGATCCCGCAGGTTCCTGAGTTGATAGAAAACTGAGTTTTACAGTCTTCAGTCTGGACTATGCTACTTCAACTTCTTTTACAAATAAGGGATCTAAATTATCTTCCCTATAAATTTAAGCTCCTGAAGCAATTAAATAGTAATAAGACACTGACCTCACTGAGTAAGCAGTGCAATGTTTTGAGGAGTTATGTTGATAGTATTTTGTCTCTCTTTTCTCATGGAGCATGTTTTTCAACAGAAGTTATGTTTACTTCTTTAATTTACTCAGTGTAAATTCTGTTAATTTTTTTGTCAAATTGTTATTGTTTGACACTCTTTCTCATGATACTAAGAACAGCAGCCCATGACTTCAGCAAGCCAAGTCTTCTTATCAGTACTATCTATTCAATATCCCTTCTTCCTTCACTTCTTCCTCCCTGGGCTTTTATCTGATATAATTCCAGTCCTGTGGCAACTTTAATATTTTTTCTTAGTGTATTGCAATACCAATGAATTATTGTAGCCTAACATGCTCTGTATTCTTACACATACTTTTTATTATTAGTAGTAGAGATTTAAAAGAAATAATATGCAAACTTGTGACAAATAGTAATGTATTTCCACTTCTATCCTTTTTTTTCCTAAATATTTTCTGTGCATTGGTTCCTTTTTATGGGAATTCAATGTTATTTTTAAAATTAAATACATTATCCAGATATTGCAAATATCTACCCCAGATCTGTTTGCTAATAGTTAGGCCTATTTCCTCTTTTTCCCTTCAGCTGACATGGAGAAAAACTGATCACCATCCTCTTACTACATTATACAGTACCATACTTTTATGCCCTTCCAAGTCTTCTTGACCAAATAAAGTGAATTCATCACTTCTATAGAGATCATGTGTTCTCATATCAGTCTTGGCTTCTCTTCTGCACATTCTCCAGTTAGTTTGCATTCTTCTTATCCTGTTTACAGTCTTCCTAGCTTCATCAACACCATAAGAAAAGTATATTACTTCCCTTGTAATGCAACTTTTTAAAAAAAGGATCCAGAATAATGTTGTGTTGGATTTGTTTGGCTGTGGGAGTTTTTACTTTTGCCTAAAAGTCTCAGATTATTGAGCCATATTAAGATACTTAAAGTCTTCCTAAATAATGGACTTTACTGACTCTAAAATTTCACATAATTTCTGAAGTTTAGTAGAATTTTGCATTGCAGTCCTCTTGACCATAGTATTTATAGTCCTCTCAAAAGGGAAGTGCAGTTACTCTGTTGGATAAGATAGATAAAATTACAGCAGTTGTTTGCTGTGGTTTGAAGTTTACAGCCCTCTATCTCTTGAGTGAGCTGACCAGAAATCCTCTACTTCCATAATGGCTCCTTCCCCACCCTCAAACAAACACAGATTGCTTCCTACTTTTGGGGCCATGCACTTTTATATCTGAGCCTTGCCTGAATGAAATAGTGCTGAAGAAGAGGACCACAGGGTCCCTTCACCTTATCTTAATGTCTCCTCCTTTCCTCAGATGTTCTTGTCTGCTCAGTATTCTTATTTAACTCAACACTTTATCGGTGTTCTTGTTTAACCAAAGAAAAGTCTTCTCACTTCAGGAATCATTTAAGTGTTTGCAGGTCCAGAAAGGATGTTTTACAGAACATTCCTCATAGGAGAGAAGGTCAAACCTTTCTAATTCCTAAACTCATATTTGCAGAAGATCACCTTGCAGTCAGTATATTCTCATAAGGAACATGCTTCCCATATGCTGTTATAAACTCACTCAAAACTCATCTGAATTCACTCTGAAGGTAGAGCCACTAAAATAGGATTACCTTTGTTACTCTTTGCACAATCCTACAGCTTTGTATGTTGCACAGTTCTACAGCTTTTTGTAATCAGAGATCAAGAGAAAGACTTGCTTGAAACTTTCCAAGTGTTTATCTAGGGTTCTAGTTGTCCAAAACGTGTAGGTCAAATTTTGAAGTCAGCTCAACTAGAGTCAGGGCCATTCTTTTCCTACTGATCTGATTACACGCAATTCATTGCTTCTCATGGAACTACAAATCTGGTTTCTGGACCTCAGGCAAGGGATTTATTCTACAAGTTTAATATTCTTAATCATAAAAATAATTAATAGATCTTCTCCCAAACTGCAGTGATGTTCTAAGTACTTATTTATTAAAAGCTTTTGTAACATTCTGTGAAATCTTCAGAAAGATTTTGCTTAATTAATTACTGTTAACATCATATATTGACCTGAAGGCTCAATGGAGAAATTGTCTTTTTAAAAACAACTACTTTCTTTGAAGGTAACAACTTAAGAATGTTGACTTCCAAACACAAAGTCTAAGGGATGACAGATGTAAAGAAGCCACAGTACAAAGGATCTGTCTAGAAGGCAAGTGGCTGCATGCATTGCAGCTGTGTGTTACAAGCATTTAGATGGTGATGGCCAGACATATATTAATTAAATGGTGACGTCAGATTTTACGTCAGATGGTCAGCTTGAACACCATACCTGAGTGATGAGAGTGTCCCTTCAGCAGGTGTACAGCTTACTAACTGTTGTAATTCAGAAATGAAAAACTAGTTTTTCGTGGGCAGTAAAGGGTTTCTGCACAGGGAGCAGTGCATTGAACTGTCTTTTCTCCTGGAAAACTAGTTTTGTATATACATACAAAAAGAACACTTCATAGAACTATAGAATGGTTTGTGTTGAAAAGGTCCTTAAAGGTGATCTAATTCCAACTCCTCTGTCATGGGCAGTGACACCTCCCACTTGACCAGGTTGCACGTAGCTTCATCCAAACTGGCCTTGAGCACTTCCAGGGAAGGGCATCCACAACTTTCCTGAACAACCTGAACAACCTGTTCTAGTGTCTCACCACTCTCACACTAAATTTCTTTCTATTATCTAGAAACCTACCCTCTTGCAATTTAAAATCATTACCCCTTGTCCTATCACTGCATGATCGAGCAAAAAGTCCCTCTCCAGCTTTCTTGTGACCCCTTCAGGTATCGGAAAGCTGCTACTAGATGTCACTGGAGCCTTCGCTTCTCCAGGCTGAAAAAACCCAACTCTCTCAGCTTGTCTTCATAGGAGTGGTGCTCTAGCCTTCTGATCATCTTTGTGACCCTCCTATAACAGGGTTAGCTGTTAGCTGACCAGCTAACAGCTCTGTGTCTTTCTTATATTGTAGGCTCCAGAACCAGACACAGTGCTACAGGTGGGGTCTCACAAGAACACAGCAGGGGGGGAGAATCACCTCCCTCGATGGGCTGTCCATGCTTCTTTTGATGTAGCACAGGATATGGTTGGCTTTATGAGGTGCCATCATAAATGGTGGCTCATGTTGATCTTCTCATCAACCAACATTCCCAAGTCCTTCTCCTCAGAGCTGTTCATAATCCACTCTCTGCCCAGCCTGTATCTGTGCTTGAGATTGCCCCAGACCAGGTTCAGGACCTTGCACTTGGCCTTGCTGAAATTTCTGTGGTTTGCATACACCCACATCAGAGTCCTGCCAAGGTCCCTCTGGATGGCATCCCTTCCCTCTGGAGTGCTGACCACACCACACAGCTAACTTCCTGAGGGTGCACACAATTCCACTGTTAATATCACCAACAAAGATGTTGAACAAGACCAATCCCAGTAATGACCCACGAGGATAGTTACTCGGCACTCATCTCCACTTGGACATTGGGCCAATGACCACAACTCTTTGAGTGCCACCATCTAGCTAATTCCATACTAACTGCGTAGTCAATCCTTCAAGTCTATATCTCTCCAATTTAGAGGCAAGGATATCATGTAAGACATGATGTTAAATGTTTTTAAAGTCCAGGTACTTCACATCAGTTGCTGCCTCCCGTCCACCAACACTGTAAGCACATCACAGAAGGCCACCAAATTTGTCAGGAACAATTTGCTTTTGGTGAAGCCATGTTGGCTGTCACCAGTCATCTCCTTATGCATACTCATTTCTTCATTTGCTGTGTTATTTTAAGCATTCTTCATCTCTCACTGGGTGCTCATTCTCAGCTCTTAATTTGTCCCTTCTTCTGGGTCATTACAAGCAAACTCTTCTTTTTCTGTGCTAGCTTCCAGCTGGATAACTTCCCTAATACACTGAACTTGAAGCCACACAAACAGAGAGAACACATATGATGTTAAGAGTGTAGGAGGTGCTTAATTAGTTTAAATGCATATATAATATTTATGCCTACTATACAAATATATCCTCCAGCAACCAGCCAGACAATTTAAGCCCCATCCTCATAGACAGGTTTACAGCATAATGTAGATACTTGGAGGGACTCTTTGGAGTCAAACCGAGTCAATAAGAAGTTTCTCAGCATCTCCTGGCAGGATGCTCGTGTTCTGAATTATTTTAAACATGACTTCATCCCTCATTATTGATGAAACTGTAGTTTTATCACAGCTCATATAAATGATAACATTTTGTTTCAGAGCTACAGATCAGATCTAGAAAGAAACTTGGATCCAAAGTATCACTACATGTGTCCTATCTCCATGTGTCCAGGGAATGCAAAAAACCCTACCTATATGCTGTAGAACGTTGTCTGAAGGATGATTTTCAAAAGGTCGAACTCCTGCTTATGGTGCCTTGGTTAATCTACCACATGAAACTGCTCAGTCCAAGTATGTTGGAATTCCAACAGAATTCTGAAACTGACTGAACTGACTCAGCAGTAATTTCTGTCAGGTGAAAGACAGGTGCATAAGCCAGAGTCCAAGTCGGATATAGTAAAAATGAGAGCCCCCCAAACTGTTACCTGCAAACCAAGTGGATTTATAGCAATAAGCTACAATAAAATAAATGAAAGTATAAATCAGAGCATCTTGCAAGAAGTGAAAGAGAGGATATGATTCTGTTGCTAATGGTATACATTACAGTGTCATTTAAGTTTAATTGTTACTGATAATACTCCCCACTTCCTTAACTACAGTGGCAGGATACCAGAGGAGAAATATTTCCCTCTTATTAAGAGCCTTAAAGGCACAGAGAAGATTACGGTGCCACAGAAGATATCTGGGCAGCTAGTACTGCATAATCACAGAGCTGCATTGCTTGATCATGAAGTGTACAGCAATATTTATTTGCTGGCAACAGGCAGAAGAATTCATAATCAGATCCCACTGTATCTAGCACACCTTAGATTTATTTTTTTTTTCCACAACCATTAGATATCTGAAGCTAACATAGGTTTAAACAGGGAGAGATTCTCACTATATTATATCACCTTCTCACTATTATATCTGACTCCTGCATTTGTATATAGCATAGTGTGTTCTTGGATCATGCTGCAAAATCCGTAAGATAGTTGCCAGCTGAACTTAGATACAACTCACAGACAATCGCCTACCTGAAGTAAATTCGTACTCCTTTTCTTCAGCATAACATCCTTAGGTATATCAATTAAATATACATTCAACTGAACATGAACAGAATGCAGATCCATAATAAGCAAACTACAGAAATGAGAGCTTCAAGGGTATGTCCAGAGGTCTCAGGTCCAACTTCCTGCTTAAACCAACAGTTTAATCAATGCTCTATTACAACAACTGCATCTTTGAGTAGTTATGCCTTAGAAGCCTCCAAGGAGAGATTCTCCACAGAGTCTTCCAGTGCTGCATAATCCTGCTCCCAGTAAGTATAAAAACTTTCCTAACATTCAGAAATGTTCAGTCTCTGGTTCTTTTCTCTTGTTATGCATCTGCCACTACTGAGAAGTTTTTTGCTTTTCCTTTATACTTCCCTCTGAAGAAGTCTTCAACTGCAGTTACATTGCCCCTTAGCCGCCTCTATTCTCGATTACATAAACACATCAGCCTCAGTCTCTTCTTATAAGTCATACTCTCTAGACCCCTAATCATTTCAGTGTTTAAATGGATTCTCCAGTTTCTATACTGAGATGGCTCAAAACTGTACAGAATATGTAATGTGCATTCACACCAGCACCATGCAGAGGGTAATAACAATTTGGTCAATTTGTTGTACATACTTTCCTGTTCAACAAACAGTTTGTATTTTCTACAATGAGAGCACACCATTGGCTTATATGCAACTTGGTGTCTACCATAGCCTTCTAAGCAAGTTTGCAGCTCATCAAGTCAGTTTGCAGCCTGTAATAATGCCTGATTTTATCCTGCCTTCAGCACAAAACTTCAGACTTCTTTTGAACTTCATAAAATTTCTGCTGGCCTAGTCTTCAAGTGTCTCAAAATCTCTCTGGACTGACTGAATCTCAATTGCCAACATGTAAATCAACTTATCCAGATCTTTTGTCAGCTATAAATTCTCTGACGGTATCATCTGTCGCATCATTTGAGATGCTGATGATGATATTCAACAAAATCTGCCCCAGCATTGACCTCTGAGGTACTGGTTATCAGCTGCCAAGTAGATGTTAAGCCGCTGCCTGCTATCATTGGAGCTTGTTGTTCAATTCAGTTTTCAGCCCATCTAATGCACACTTCAACCAATGCATGTTTCCTCAGTTTAAAGTTGGGAAGGCTGTGGAAAATGGTGTAAAAAGCCTTATGAAAGTTATCAAGTATCAATTGCTCTTGTCTTGTCCCCTGGGACAGCCATTTCATCATATAAGGCATTCCAGTTGGTCAAGAAAGACCCTTGGTAAATTTGTGCTTACTGTTCCTGAAGGTCTTTCTTGTCTTTCCAGTGCTTGTTGATGGATTGCAGAAATACATGATGTCTGAGATGAGGTTAACCAGGCTTTCTGGCCTGCAGCCTCCCTTTTTCCACTGTTAAAATGAGCATTTTATTCTCTTTCCAGTCACCATCTGCATTTTTGTAGGTAATAGATGGTCATCCTTCAATCACACTGCTGTGAATACCACCTAGCCCATGACTGTGAATATACGCAGCTTTTCTAAGTAGTTTTTAACTTGTTGCATCCTTACCTTAGTCTCACCACCTTTCCTGCCTCCAATAGGCAGTGATTTGGGAGCAATCTTTACAGTGACCGAGGCAAAAAATTCAGTGAATACTTCAGTCATTTCAAAATCATTTGTCACCAAATTAAGTCTCCCATTCATCAGTGAAAAGACATATCTAAATTTTCTTTTTGTTGATGCCATGTTCTCAGAATCCCTTCTTGCTGTGTCCCTGGATAGGTTTGGCTTTAGGTAAGATTTTGATATTTCTGATGTTTTCACTGAACTCCTGAAGATAACTCAAAAGTATTGCTGTTCTTTTTAGCACTTCTTCAATGTGCAATAGGTTCTCTTAATTTCATCATCATTCATTCTGCTCTCTGTTTAATGTGCTTTAGATAAAGTATCACCTCAGTCTTTAACTATAAACTAGCCCTGTTGTGGAGCCATTCCTCAGGCAAAAGCTGATTATCATTCACTGGTGAACTTGCACTGGATTGCTTCAAAACTGGCTTCTAGCTGAAGACAGAGCAATGTCAAACCCCAGTGGACTTTCTCTTCTGCTCTAATCCAACAACCTACATGAGAAGATACATAAATTTAAGTGAAAATCAAGTATGTTCTCCTGAAGCCCAAACTACTCCACTAATCTCAAGAGTAAACTCATTAAATTCTGTGGCTTGCAATACACCAGGGGTCAGATGGTTGGTTAATGACAGACTCACCAAGGTGATCCAGATTCAACCAATACCTTTTGGTCCAGAACCCAAACAACTTGTACCAGAATCTACCACAAATCTGCATTTGCTTCCTCTTCTTGTGAGACTAGTGCTTCCCTACCTTTTTGACTGTGATGACACTGAACATAGTGCCACAAGATTAAAAAAAGGTAGCTATACACTTTATAGTTGCAGAGAGATCATGCTATCTGTCCCTATGTTTTATCTCAGGTCAAAAAGAATGCTCTAGCAAGAAGAATTTCAAATAAAACTTTTTTAATATTTAACTAAGCTTATCAGGAATAGGGGAATTGGCAAGCAATAAGGTGCACTTGGAATATTGCTTGTTATTTTTACATAAGCTTTATTACTTAATGATATAAATAGGGTTTCATTCGTGGTCAAGAAAAGTAAGACCATTTATCTGGGGAAAATGTGTTTACATTCCATTATCAAACATTTTATGGCAGTCTTTTATATGCCATATAAAGAGCCTAAATTAGATTTTATATTCATCAGGAATAAGAAAGGAAGATAACCAGTTTATTAGTTTGTCAACAACCACATGTATGATGTAGAATTTTGAGATTTGTTGGACTGTAAATGATATTGTAAAAAGTGTGTGTGTATTTGGCCAATATTTTTTGCCAAAATTATATATTTAGAATGACAAATTGGTTTTTTGCTGTTTAAGTGAATGATTAAATGAATATATCATTCAAATGTATATATAGTAAATTTCTGAAAAAATTACTATGGGAGAAATGGATGTGAAGTGCTGAAAGAAAAAGCAGGACTGCCAGGGAGCTGAGACACCTGATGGCACCTGTCCAGCAAGCCCTGCTGTTCACCTACTTGCTAGCTAAGAGGAGAACATGTAATTTTAAAGTATCAGCATTGTCCCAGTGTTCTGTTACAGAAAAAAATTATCAGCTGATATTAACAGTTCCTTTACATTATTAATCCAGTGCACTCTTTGCTTTGACAAGTGATATATATAAACTACTCAAAAGTTTGTCTTTAGATATTTTGTTTGCAGTAAGGGAACATGGCCATAAAGCAGGCATGCTTTACCCCAAGCATCTTCGTTTACTATCTTCTTCTGTGACCTTCTGCAATTACCAAAGGCTGTTTACAGATCCAGAGCTTTGTCTATGAATTTTCCACTGTCTGTGGTGGGTCACAGCCTGTAAGAACTGATTGCATGAGGAATGTAACTTGGACTGATTCTGCTGAGTAAGAGGTTTTGAAATGTGTAATCCAGCTATTGCATGAGTAGCTATTATTCTAAAATAAGGAACTTTACTTAAAAAAGGAACTTTAAAGGAACTCTGGACTGAAATTCTTCTCACAAAATGGAACTGTTCTAAAGAAGATATGATAGGTGGCTGCTGTGGCCATGAGAACAGCTTGCTTTCTATGCAGTGCTTGTTAGGAACAGCTTTTCTTTCTGAAGTCTTCAGCTGTATCTCTGGGAGCAGTACAGAACTGCCAGCTGGACAGCTGGTTTTGTGTAGTGCTGCTGGGAACAGTGTGCCAAGATTTGTATAAACAGTTTGTCCTGTTGTTTCACTGGGAAATTAAAAAAAAAAAAAAAATTGTGCCATTTCCAAGTGTGTTTAAATTTGAGCCTTCCTGCATCTTGAAGGATAATCACATTTTCAAGTTCAGTAAGCAGGAAGTGGAATCTAATCACTGAGCAATCAGGGGGAAGGACCTGTGCTCTAGTAACATTCCTGAGTTGTGCTGAGCCATAGCTGTGGGAAATGCAGGGATACCAGTTCCTCTGAAACAATATCTGTGAGACCATGTGATAGCAAGAATACTCCTAAGAATGATCTGCTCAACATGATGCAGTAATTACTATCATAACTTACACTACAATGTAGAAAAATTCTGAGTTTCAGTCTTCTGGTTAATAAGCATGAGTATAGTTACAAAACATGAAATCTTATTTGAACAGATCCATTGTTGGAAAACTATCCAGGCTCTTAGAAATGTTCATCAATTAATGAAACAATTGAAGACGGGAGGGAAGGAAGATTAGGAGCTATGAAATTATTACTTTGCCATAAATACAAGGAGGTTTCAGCCCACCACCTGCATTTCATATCACCACCTAAGCAATGTTCTATTTTTTTGTTAAAGGCTCAACAAAAGAAGGAAACAGGCAGAAAGTAGTTAAACAATTTCCTTACCTTAATAGCTGTTTTGAAGTATCAGAGACAACCTTAAAAAGCAAAACATCCTAGCAATTTCTGAAGTAAAGTTCCATTCATATGCAGTAAGTCTCACCTGAATTTGTTCCTATTGTGAAAAACACAAAGGATGAGATTCAGATCACCTATTTTGGTGTCAGTGAAAAACCTGAAGAGCAATTAAGAAGCCTGACATCTATAAAGAGAATCCTAGTATTCACTAGGTTCAGATAACATCTGTTTTATATCCTATAAGGTCCTTCAAATTATCTAGCCCAGAGCAGATGCTGAGGTTGCCACCTAACATACCTGAAAATGTGATCTGAACTTCCAAAAAGAAGGGAGAAAAATCCTTCTGATGTTTCCACTGGTACATAAGTACTAGAAAAAAAAAAAAAATAGCTACCTATTCACTGAGTTCCCAGCCATTTTACTTTTACTTTCCAATCCCCTTCTTACTATCTTCTGCTCTTGGTGGAAATGTTTGAGCTAAATTTCACACTCAACATCTCTTTGGAAAGTTCAGCATACGTCTGGGATGTGATGGCCTCCTACTACTGATTATACCACAAATCTTGGTGCCCAACTTAAGCACTGTGACTTGCCTCACAGGTCCAGGCGAGCCCTCCTACACACTAGGGTGGCTAATTCAGATGATGAATCCGCATATGAAATCTGGATCAAATCAACAGCTGCATACTGAGGAAACTAGGCATTCCTGTTATTCTGGATGCATTTCATACACAGCTTTCTATTTCTTTAATACTGTTTTGCTCACTCTGGACTTCCCTTTGAGCCCTGGAGTCCTTTTAAAAGCAATTCATGACCACATGATTGGAGGCTGTAGGATAAATCCTCAACCTAAAAATAGTTTCTGAAATCCTTGTAATTTTCCTTAAAGTAAGTAAACAGCTATGTTTCAATGTGGCATACATCATTAAGCATGTGATAGAATATTTCAGTGTAACATTCAGGAAGGAAAAGGAAACTATCATGTGGATCTTTGCAAGTAACCAAAAAGGCTGTTTGAGAAAGGAGAGGTCACTGAGCAAGCTAAGTAAAGGCATATTAAGAATCATGCAAATGAGGAGAAAAAACATCTTGTTGAAACAAAATCTTCAGATTTGCCCTAATTTTTCTAACACAAATAATGTGTAGCAGGACATGGGACATCAAAAGCAGTTCCATTCTGTCTCTCTGGGCTTAATGTGTCTGGATTTAGTGTGCCATAACTATCCCTGCTAGAAATTAAGCCCATTTGTTCCGATAAAATGAAGAGATTTTCATAATTTTCACATACAGTTTGTCCCAAAGTTTAACTATAGTATAATTAGAAGTCTTTCATAAGATCTGATAGACACCTTTTCTATAAATTCTGACCATCTTTTTTTTTCCTGACCTGAACATCTGATCTCTAGTGTCTTCAAAATGCATGTTTGATACTTTTTAGGCTGTCACAACCACTTCCATACTTAATTTCCTTGTTAGTCTATTTTCCAGACTTAAAAATATATCTGATATTTTTCATTATGGCCGTTTTTCCATAAGTTCATTTTTTTTTTCTAATGCTTAATACAACTAGTCTTTGCTTTGTTACTTAGGTACCATAACCCCTCTTGTAAATTCTTTATTCACTAATAATGGAAAAAATTACCTAAGGTGTCAAAACAATTACAAATAAAAGATTTTTCATGGCCATACTTTCAGATTGGGTATGTTACATTAGACAAAGACATTAAAAAAAATTTGCTGTGTATGTCTTGTAAAAATTAGGGAATAGTGAAGGTCTGTTGCCCATTTCATTTACCTGATATTTACTTTCCAAGTGGTAAGGTGAATATGTTCAATATTTTTGTCTAGAGAGCCCCTGACATTTGGAATCTTGAAAATGTGTAAAAAGGAGAAAGAAGGTTATTTATAGATTTTTACCTCCATTAGGAGTATTTGCTTCTAGGAGGATTCTATAAGGAGACGATAGACTTGAGCATTGTCTTGTATGAAATTGTATTTCAGCACTGTAATGTTATCTCTGGAAAGAACTCCCCTTGACTATGTTGACTTGGATACTACCAGCTACAACTCCTTTCAGGTATGTCTGCTATGACAAATCTAAAACTCTAGGACAAGCAACATATTCAGAATACAACTGCATATCAATTTTCTTATTTCCCTGAGTCAATATGCAGAACTGAAGCCTTTAACATTTTTTGGGCCCTAGAGCTATGACCCTATTTTCCCCTACATAATTTCCACATACAGACACACAGGCTGAAAACAATTCAGAACATGGTCTGTAGTAAAACAGATGTTTATCTATAGTGGACTATAAATCTGTTTATTCAGACACCGAGCAGCCACTATTTTTTTTGCCTATAAATTTGCACTGTAAATTTCTGCTACAGAAAACGTTTCTGTATTATTTCTGATATTTTAGTTTGGGTTTTTCCATTCTGGAGATTGGAGTTCTGAACAAATGTATAAATGTTTTTCTATTCAGATTACAGAGTGAGGAAGCAGGTAGAAATTATTACAGAGATTAATTTCATTCTTAGTTGTTAATTGGATATACCCTCTGACATGGAAATGTTCTTATAGAAGTGAGACCTAGATAGACTACATAATTAATATAGTGCAGTGAAATTAAATGTTTTATCTTGCATACAAAATAGGAAGAAAAAACAAAAACAAAACAAACAAAAAAACCACCACACACAAAAAAGATGTCTTGTCACCATAAAGATGTGTGTGGCTTCTATCACAGGGACACTCCTCATTTTCCATTGCTCTTGATCACTGTTTCCTCATTTTGTGGTCATAGATCAACCACAGGACTATTTTAATTCAATATGTGTTATTTTAATGTAATGTATGTTTCTATCAACAAAGTTGTTTCATTCTGTCACTCCAGTGTGTTGGAAATTATCACTAGGTTTGGCCATTTTTCTACTTCCTGTTAGTTTTCAAAAATTTTTCAGAACTCCTCATGAAATTTGTGTGGACCTTTTGCCCAACAGGTCTAGGAGTTTGTCAGGATGTCTCCAGATGACTTCCACTGTCCTACGCAAGCAACTTCCAGCAACAAGTCAAAGGTGATAGTGCACTGAAGTCTGGAAAGGCTCCTAAAATCAAGATCTTTACACAATGTTTTCTTAAAATGAGAAACTGAACTTTGGCTCTTGGAGGCTCTCCCTGGACATGGATGACATTTTCATTTTTCCAATGACTTTGAGAAAAACAGTTCACCCATGGCTTCTGTGGTAAAGAAATCTTACACCAGATTCTGGCATGAGAGAAGGACACTTACTCAAATTTTCCCTGGAGAATTGCCGAGTTTAGAGCAGTGAAAAAAAGAATCTGAAGGATTCTAATGAAAAATATATGCTTCTGATGATAACTCTGCTCAAAAAGACTTTTGAGAATATCAGTGAGAGTACTACAGATGGAAATAATAAAGATTTTAGATTTCTTGCTGAAGATTTTTAGCAGTAAAAGATGAGGCCTCAATACCATATGCTGCAAGTGTGTGAGGAACCTGAACTCTGGAAATGCCTGTTGTTTTTCATTGACTGTAAGAAGAACAGAAGGGGACTAGTTTAGATGCAGACTTGTACACTGTAGGCATCTGCAGACAGCTGCAACTAATGTCAACAAATGTGTGTCAACACAGTAACAGCAGTGACAGGGTGTAGTTGGATTAAACATTCATGATTCTAACAAATTATCAACAAAGAACATACAGCATAAAAGTAAAAAATAAAATATTGTTTATGTATATTCATATTTTATTTGTCACCTCTACACCAATGTGCACTTTTAAAAGAATATGATACAGTTGACAAATATTGTTTTGCTTTCATAGAAACAAAGTTGTGGAAACAGGATGCTCAAAGGGGCATCTTGGGCTAGCAAATGGTGACAAAAAGTAAGAGGATCTTTCCGTTCTTTCTCACATAGTGTCACATAATTAGAAATGCCCCTGGAGAACATGATGAGCATTTCCCAAATCTCACAGATTTCAGAGAAACATCCTCTTCTGTATTTGGGTATGTCTCTTGAGGATCTTTTGTAAGTTGCATCTCTTCCTTCTACTCTGATAGTTCTCACAGAACTCATGACATTTTTGTCTTTGGCCACTGTGACATCTCCATTATACAAAAGACAGAGAGGTAAAGGACAGTATCTCCCACTATAGGTCTCTATTCACAATGACTTATCATCTGTTTTCCTTTTCTATTTGTTCTTTTCCCAAAAACTCTCCTCAGCCTTGGATATTGGAAGTGGCAAGACATTTTCACAATTTCTGTTATGGAATAAACTGGGGGGCAGAGTACGAAAATAGACTACTCTGTTTCTCTCGGGGTTATGGCAGGAGTGAGAGGAAGCTGGAAGATACCCAGACAAGACTGAAGAGATCTCTTTGCTAAATTCTCTCTGTGTTCATATGGGATACACATATTGGCTTCCTTGTGCGCAAGGGTCAGCATAGATTGAAATCTAAAATAAGCAGGATGCTGCAACCATCTGAAGAGAAGTGCATTCCTGAAAACGTTTGTCTGGCTTTTTGACTACGTGTCTCCAACAGCTAAAGGTATTAATGAACTCACAAGGCAAATAATGCCTCTTCTGACCTTTTGCTTTCTCAGTCTATGACTGCGGTAATGGTAATCTTAATTCACGGGGTTTCAGCAGAAGGGGAGAGAGAAGAGGTGACTATAATGAAGATTAAAAAATCCAGGCAGATACAGTGTCTTGGCAGCCAGCATCCTGACATGATGGAACTAAGCAATGCCATACTAAAATGTTAATAATGTGTGACAAACTGGAAAGACTTCCCCTAGAGTCAGAATCACACCTGTGATATAAAGAGTTCTTTTGCTGTAAGAGAAACTCCCATCTCAGATGCTGCAGATTTGTGCATATTGTGGGCACAGAAACCACCCCAGCCTGTTCTCCTCATGGTGCAGCATTCCCTTTGGAAGCACAAGAAGCTGTCATGCAGAACAAGGTTTTGAGAGTCATGATCCAGAAAGGCGGATCATGGGGCAACTTGTAAACACTTATTCCTTTACATCATTTCAGCTTCAGAATGTATGGCTTACACTGACAGAACCTGAGGACAATCATCATAGTCCACCTCAAGTGAGTATAAATAAACTGTCAAAGCCTTCAAACCAACCAGGCTGTAAGTAATCCTCCCTTAGTTGTGACAGTTTTCTTTGGCAAGGCAAGTCTGTGAATTGTCCAGAGAATGTCATAAACACACCAAATTCTTTACTGGGACCATCTTAACAGTTTACAAGGACATACAATCCAGTTCCAGGATAATTGCCAGCCATTCTTGAATTTACTAATATAACTGCTGCCTATAAATTCAACAGAGTGTTGGGGGCAAATAGTGAGTGAGGTCGCTTATTTTTTTTTCAGTCACATGCCACAGGATAATCCAGGAGAGCTGGTCATCAGGAAAAGTGATTTGTATTGCTAAGATATATGTGCAGAAATGTTCTATAAATGGAAATGCAAACTTAACATACATATGAGAAGTTTGCTCACAGCTGTTTGGAGTCCAGCCCTTAAGACCCTAAGAGGGTCTGCAGTTCAGTGGGACTTAAAAAACTGGGCAGTCACAAATGACACCTAATACCCAAGCAAAGCACTACACTGAAGCACCAGGAGACACTAGTCAGGCAACAGGACTGTGACAGGTATGTAACCCCTCTCCACTGTGCTGGAATCACGTGGGGCAATGGCATCCGGCCAGCACTTCAACCTAGAGATGACTTTCCATCAGGGTGACACTGGAGCAGCAGAGGGCATGCAGATAAATAAAGAGCCTGACAGAGTTGTGTGAAATATCAGTAACACAGCTTGCCAGCTGCACAACACTAGGAATGGGCACTACAATGACTTCTGGAGGAAATCTCACCCTGAACTCTGTCTGGGAAGTACTGCCACAACAGTTTTAATAATAAATATGAAAACACAAAATCAATTGCCAGAACAAACAAAACATTTTAGACATGGGACACAATAGCATGGGATAACTCCAGTTATATCATAGTATAGTAAATAGCTGCAGAACCTACCTTGCAGAATTTCTAAGAAGAAAAATATTCAGATTTAAAAAATCAGAAAATGAAGTTGCTGTCCAAAGAACTTGCAGTTTCATTTCTGCATTTTAATTAGTGGCAGACTCTGATAATGCCAACTTCGAGACACAATAAATGCTGGAAAGAGAAGAAATTAAGCCATTTGCACAAAACATCTGTAGATGCCAAGAGAAGATCTCAGGAGACCAGATAGTAATTCTTTTTAAAGTTACGAGTTTGAGAATAAAACTAGAAGGATAATATTTAATTCTGGACATGATCATATGTCTTTGAGGAAAAGAAGCATCATTCTTGAAGGCATAAACTAATGTGTTGATTGAATGTACAGAGGTGTTCTCCATCTCAACATGTTATTCTCTACCAAATGAAGTTCATGCTTCCTTTTAAGCAGTTGGATGATTGGACACCATCAAAGATGGAGACCCATTCCCAGCTGCGATTTGCCATAAACCAACAATTAGAGACTACTGGCATTCATAAAACATCTGTCTAATCTTGCAGGCTTTGCACCTAAGCCCTGACCTCATTTCTTAGGAGACCTCAGGCTTCAGAGGCTTACTTTTTTACCCATGTGGGTAAAATGTGGGTGGGAACTCTTAACATATGTGCTTTGGATCTCTTTTCCCAAATACCCAAGAAGTCTGATCTGTTCTCATTCCATTCAGGAGAGTCGTAAAAACATTTTGTTTTTGGTTTTCCTTCCCTCTCTAAGTACAGAACATTTTTGGGGCGGAGGCCGGCCTAGCTCAGGAAGAAATGCTCAGCTACTGAGTTCCTCTTTAAGGGGAGTGGGAGCTGAGAAGAATGAGATAATTTCCATTTTCCCTTGAATTCTTCCCAGGACAATGCATATTTTTCCAGGGGAAGTGTCAGCTAGAGTTGTATTAATTAGAACACTGCTTTATAAGCAAAATGGAAGAATACTAAAAACATCATTAATTCCAATAGCATCCAAAGAGTGAAAATTCCTGGTATTTCCTCCACACACTGCATGGCCTGCATGGCTCAGGATGAGGTCTGTCATACTGTTATACCACGGTATCTCAGGATACCATCAAGATGCAAAGTACTTTAGGCATATTAGTTGAAGATATTTGAAAGTTAAGTGGATCTGATTGCAGAAGAAGACAATGTAGAGGGCTCAGTTAAAGGCTAACATGGTGACAAGCCACAAAGATAATGAGAGACGGCTTAGCTCCTCTGGAGAAATTTTCCTTCCAGAAGCTGTACTGAGTTTTCACAGAATAATTTCAATATTATCGAAGGATTTTCCTAGGAAATCTCTCTCCCACTTTTTCCTTACATTATTTTGCTTCTTTGTTCCATTCTTTGAATTAATCAGGTCTAGCACAGTTTTACATGGAAATGTATATTTTCAAATGTAACACCACCATCCTCTCTAGAACCCTACCAAAATAAGGATCTTATTTACTTATTACTATTGCCTGGACTGGGAATAAAATAGCAAGTATGATGTAACCTATATTAACCAGTTTCCATAAATATGTAGTATAAGAATCCATATAGAATAAAACACTCTTCAAATGAATTGCCTTATCTCAGCAGCAGGATAATCTGTTCTAGTCTTTTCTATTCTCAATATACATCAACAACTATTATGGACAAAACTTTGTGGACACACTCCACACAGCATAGTTCAATTCAGCTCTGAAGCTATCTACTTACATCCTTTCCAGCATTCAGAAATCAAATTTTATGCCGTCACTACACAGCTGTTAAAATGCAGAGCTGCTCATATTCTACTGAAGGAGCTGCAGCCACAGGCTGGTTTACCTGGAACAACTCTCCCAGATAAAGGGGAAGGGATGCTAATCTGCTGGGAAATGTCTTTACCTCCATCTCCATTTAACACCAAAAAGAAAGGTTAAGATGTTTGTTATTCAATGAGCTCTACAAGTCAAATCAGAATTGTGTTTGCTTTTACTCTTTGTTCACTTCTGGTTGTGTAAGGCAGTGTGGGACTTGGCAGGTCTTAATACATGGGTCTGCTGGGAATTGCAAATGTTCAGAGTGGGATGTTGACAAAAATTCCCCCATTGTTTTAAGCCTGGTTTTTAGTGGTTTTTTGGTTTTTTTTTTTTAATGTACTATGTTGACTGTTCACCTTGTACTAGAAACTAAATCCTTTTAGCAGAGCTAGCAGGCATCACCCATTTTCTTGCTATGAATTCCTTTTGGGTTTTTTCCAAAAAATATGAGAGGCACCTCTTGCGGGAGTCTGGACACTCCAGTGGGAAAAATATGTGAATGAGCTCAAAGGCTTCAAATAATTTATTCATTATAATGCATTATATTCTGACTGTTGTTAGCTTTCTTAGGTGAATCAGAAATAACCCAGGAGAAAATTGAAATTCACCATAGCCAAGAGATTATTTGTTAATCTCTGTAGAAAGGTCAGACCCTGAGATATTTTCTGTCCTCATGGGAGAAATCAGGGGAAATCGGCAGTCCTGAGTCCAGTTCATCAATCTTTCAAATATATCACAAGCATTCCATAAGCATGATCAGAGTACTGCTTCAAGAGAGACTGAAGGATCAGGGACTCTTAATCCAATTTTGTACTGCCTGTTGCTTTTTTGCTGATGAGCCAAATCTATACATCAAGTTTCAAATTTTGGAATGGACAGTTCATAATCTGAGCATAGTAGCTCAAACACACATCTACTGCCACAAAGCCAGTGTAGGTTCACGGAGAACATAGCCTGTACTCAGCTAAAGTGTTGGTAAACATGCCAAAATTATGTGATTCTTATCTGGACCAACCCTCAGCCAGCAAGCCCCCACCCAGCCCTTAGTAATCTTTGCTCACACAAGGTCACGTATTCCATTGCATCAGCATGTGTTACAAATATAGAACCAAGGCTAATGAGTGTACTGAAGGTAGTACATTTCACATATCTCATAGAGAGTTTAAGGTTTTCACAAAAAGGGGAAAATATTATTGTATATGTCAATATTTGGGGGGGAAAAATTGTTTGAAACATTGCAAATGTAACAGCTTTAAAATGTAAAAATTTTAAAATGTAATTTAAAAAATATTTCCTCTTCACATTTACAATGGTGTTTCTGCCTTCTATTTCCTTTTCACCTTTGTAAGCAGTAAAAAACTAATGAGTGTGCCATTCTTTTCCCTTTCTAATATAACTAAATGGATTTGCAAATGTCATAGTGTCACAAATAAGGGATTTCATTTTTTCTTCTGCTATTTGATAAAGTTTCCTTTATAGGAGATAACAATTTAGGGAGGGGTGGTGAGGAACCTGGGAATCTTAGACTTACTTATATTCAGTGCAGAAAAAGGAAATAGAAAGATTAGGAAGGAGCAAAGCAAATAAAAAGACATCTTATACATTTTTTTTTCATGAAAAGAGGCAAAATTTTCAACTTAAGTTAGCTATTGATGTATTTGTAATTTTTTAATGTTTTTCATAGAAAAAATATTTTCTTTCACATAAAAAACATGAGTGCCTTTTTATTTGTTTTTAGTTGGAAAATTTCAGGAACATAAAGTTTAAGAATAATATTGTTTATAAAGGAAGTCACAGAGCTGAAGACCCCAAAAATCATATTTTTTTCCTACAGAAATACAGTTAACATGGATATTAAATCCGAAAAACAGTCTTTTGTCAAAAATTGGAAAAAGTATGAAAAAAAAAAAAGCACAAAGATCTGAAATATTGATAAATAGACATGTCCAGTGTCTCAGCTGATATTGACCACATTCCTAATTTACATGCCCTTAGGCAAGGGCAGCCACACACTGGGCCACTTTAGGAATATAACCATTAGGTCAAGGGAAACCCTCCACTGAGATTGGAGGAGCTCCTCTCTTGGGAGCCATTCAGAGACATATTTCTAGGTTCTAGATTTTCATTAAGAAAAAGGGGAGCTGGAAGAGCCAAAATCTCCTAGGAAAAGAGGCAAGAGTCACAAGCTCCAACAAGGGAGATTCCAGCCAGAGAAATGGAAAAAATCTTCACACTGTTTAAATGATGGAACAGGCTACCTGGACAGGCTGTGAACTTTTTGTCTTTAGATACTTCCTAATTTAGCAATGTAAACCATGAGAAATTTTAACTTTGAACTTACCTCTGCTTTGAGCTGAGAGTTG